>OU963900.1:30729998-30912498 GCA_902850365.2 Chilo suppressalis
GTTTTAAAAGAATATTTAGAAAATATACAACTCGTGTAATTAAAAAATAATGAAATTAAAATGTCAAAAATAAAAAAAAATGTACTAAAAAGAAAAAACAAGTCCAGTAGTCTAGAATTCTGTTTAATAAGGAACAAAGTTACTTTAACAGTCGGGACTCATTAGAAATTCTAGAATGTACCGAATTTTCTCAATATTGGGTAAATCAACTAAATATACTGGCCTGCATTCTCTTTCATGTTTCTTAAAATAAACTAACAGCCATTGAGTACTGTTTGTAATTGAGGAGTTCCATTGTTTTCCTCCGAAAGTACTCATCAGATCTCCAGTAAATTAATATGCAGCCATCTCGCTAGTAAACCGATTAAAACAAAAAAAGAATCATCATAAACGGCCCACGAATCTCGGAGATCTGCGCGAACAACAATAAAAAAAACAAATATGACGCATTGCGAACCTCTTTCTTTTCGAAGTCGGTTAAAAATTTTAATCAACCTTTTGAGGTAATGCATACGTAATAACATGCCGGAGTCCTCCTTTAGTTGTATATAAGTCTTGAGCTTCAAAATGAAGACTAAAAATGACACTACTACATATTTGTTTGGAAATCATTCATTTTCCAGTAATTTCTCCATACTACATTTTCTTTAGGAAATCTGATAAAAAAGAATAATAAATAATAGATTGAAGTTAATGTCAACCCAATTTCCCATATTTTAGGTAATATGGTTACATGAACATTGGCAACACTGGGCTTTAGACTAATCATTTTGTCCTTAGAATTAAAATTGATTTCGATTTCTAAAAACTAGAAAAAAGTGATTCAATTATTCATTTACCTATGAAACGTGATTCCTGGATTTTTTTTCTTTCGGTCACTACGGTTTTTACACCTTTTTACAAGCAAGATATCTTGTTTAGCTTATTTTTTATCTCCACGTAACGTGTCGACTGCTTTGACGTTTGCACGCGTAGTGGCTGACTATTGTGTGAATGTGTGCGTGCCGGCTTGTACGTACAGCGACCTGGCCGACTTTGAGCGACACAGTTTATTGTTTACCGGGACTCTGTCCGCCTTTTTTATAAGTCCATGCATGGTGTACCATAAAGTGATCATTCATTCAAAAAGCGGTTGTTGATGATATTTTGATGATGTGTAACTGCAAGTTAAGGACATGAGTTCAGTATGATTTCTGTTTAAAATTTTCTATCTGTTCCTAAGCTACAAATTGTATTCAGTTATTTTCTTAAGTTACTGATAAAAATCAAGTGTTTCTAAATTAGAATTTTGTAATTTGACAAGATTGGTTTACCTATACTAGAAGTGAAAATAGTTTAAAAATAAATTATCCAATTGAATTAAACCAGGGCTTGTTTACCGGTTAATTTTCAAACCTAAATCAGTATCAAGTACATTAGGAGCGTTTTATTTAGGTTTGACTCTACCTTACCCTTTAAAAACCGGTTTTCCTAAAAAGCGAAATAAAATAGGTTTTGAATCAATTTAGCGGTTTTTAAAGAGTTTCATTTCGCTCTTACTGACGGCATCGATAATAAATGAATAACTTGACTCACTAGACGCTAGGAATCGGTTCAATAAATGCATCAATCGCTGAGCATTATCAAGTTGTGACTTAATTAGTTCATACAAAACAAACTTCAAGCGATGCCGACGCGTGCACATGTCGCTCTGGATTAAACCGGTTTATTAAGGTTTTACGTACCGCTTTCCTTTACTAAAAACCGGTATTAACCTTTATTTACCGGTATTTTCGAAACCGGTTTCAAGCCCTGAATTAAACTGTACATGAAATCTTTTTTTTAGATCATTATACCTAATGTTTTTAATCAGGTCGCATAGCGATAGGCAGCAATAAGTAGAATCTGTAAGTGTGTCTTGTGTTTCATCGTGTCAGCGTAAAATTACTCTGTGCCACAACCAACTGCATTTTATCGGAATTTGCTGTCACGCATAACTTTTTATTGATGTATCAATTGTTAAGATTTATCTATAAATAACTTTAATGAAATATTTTTCGTTTGAAGAAAAACTTTGATAATGTCCGATTTTTTTTATTGGAAATTGGTACTAATGTATTTGTATGCGTTATTGAATTTAGATTGTTTCTTTTTGAATAAAATATGTACGTACTTAAGTTTTATAATAAGGTCCAAGGCTAATTGTTAACTTGAGTTAAAAATACTGGATGTGACAATAACTAACGGATATGACAAACTATGATTTTGTTTATTTTAAGTTAAGGATTATGGCGGTCGCAAGTGATATTTGTTGGATTGTTGTAAGAATTGTGGTCTCAATCAGGAGTAGTATAGGAAAGGAAAGTATAAGTATGTTTAATACTTGTAAAAGTATTCATTTGACATTGTGGGTTACCTATAATGCGAAGAGATGGCGCTGCGTTGCAGCTTAAGAATGGCTAGAAGAATTTCGACGCGGTCCGTGAGGGCCGCGGTAGCATAATTGGTCAGTGCATTCGCCCGGATTGCGAAGGGTGCTGGTTCGAGTCCCGTCTGCTGCCTGGTCGGCGTGGAATTTTTTCTAGTTATATTTTCTTTAGATTTAAATATCAAGCAGTTACATGCTTTACACAAATAAAAATTATAAAGGAAAGTATTTTTTTTATTTTATAGAAATAGAAAGGTTAAGTAAGATAAAGAAAAGTTGAAAGCCGGATCAAGTTAGTTATTCAGTTTCCCTGATTGGATTGATCAACCAGATAAGATTCTGTATAATTGATAGATTTTGGACTGTAATCTTGATCGATTTTAGTTTTGACGAGAATGGTATTGAAGGATAAATAAGGATATATAAAATGAACAAATAAAATAATACTGTATGAATAAGTATGTTAAAATGGTACTTATTAGATAGGGTTCTGATCCTTCATTCGACCATAGCAGAAACAAGCTTTCTCTGTGAGAATAGTTGGAGGCAGCTCATGACGAAGGTGCGCTACGCAGCGTCAGAGAACACCTTAAAACGAAATCCCTAAGTTTTTAAAAAATATATTATAATGAATAAATATTTCATGAAATGTGTGCGCAAATAAAAAATAAAATACCAATATAATGAAATGAAATGTTAAATAAATAATAATGATGAAATATAATTATGCATGAAAAAGAAGAGTCGACTATAACTACTACAAGTGTGTAAAAATATATTGTGAAATGAATGTCAAGAAAATGATGAATATGTCAATGAAACTTTAATGAAATCGCGATATTTTGTATATGCATATTTTTACAAAGACAAAGTGGATTGGCCATCCACAATATAACTGGATATGAAGTCAGGTATTACCTACTGGAATTACTTAATTATAAAAGATATATATTATTAAAATGAAATATTAAGCATGTAACTGTTTTATGAAATGAGTAAAAAAAAACTGTAATCAACAACTCGTTTAGTACACAAATAAGTTTGATTATAAGTATATTTACCTATATAATTGTGTTATCACTAAAAATAATATAATACCTTTAATGTCAAAAATATAAAGTTATAAATTTATATTTTTTAATATTTGCGGGGGAGGTGTAGTATGTGTACAGTATGTGACGCACACACTCATCTCTCCCTAGTATATAAGGCATGTTATCTTAATTAAAGGATTTCATAATCGCACTCAGATTTATCATTTATCGCCCAAGCCACACGTTTCACTGCACTACAACTATGTGCTATTGAGATACCCAAGTTAAATTTAATTGTAATAGGCTTATATAGAGCAGACCGCCATATAGATATATTCTATGAACAAATAAATAAACTTTAAAAAAAAATACCCTTAAAGGATAAAAATAAATATTTATTGATGGGTGGTGATTTCAATATAAATGTAAAAGTAAAAAACAAACTATTCCAAGATCTTATAAATACTATGAGTGGTTATAATCTAAAACAAATGATCCATAAGCTTACGAGAACTTAGATTAAAACAAAAAGAGTAGATACGGTACGCTCATACTTGCATAAAACAAAAACTAATCCCACGGCAGCGCGAACGGGACGGCGAGATCCGCGTCACTGCATTACCGACCCGAACGAAACAGCACGTTAAGTTTCAACGGCAGCGCGAACGAGACGGCGAGATCCGCGTCACTGCACTACCGACCAATCACGCGACCAGTACTCGACGTCACTACCGAATAAGATTCAAAACAAACAGCAATTTTTATGAAAAAATATATTTTATAGTACTTACGAATGAAAAGTGATGATGTGGGTGTTATTTTTAGTTCTTGATCAATTTGAGCACTTTTTAAAAACACACTTAGGCATTGTTTTATCATATTAACACAAAATATTAGCAATATTTCTTTTTGGCGTTCACATGTACGTCGTTTGCATGTCAAGTTGTGACTAAAGCGATTAGGGTCGTGAACCACAATTCATGCGGATCACTTTTGTGAGGCTAGTGCCGTATCTACCCTTTTTGTTTTAATCTAATTACGAGAATAACAAAAAAAAACTTTAACTATTATCGATCATATTTTCACTAACTACCCCTCCCTTGTAGAGAAGTCGTATGTAGAAGAGTATGGTTTGTCTTGTCTGATCATAGCGCTGCTCGCGTAGTTTTAAGATCCGATTTGCACTTGGAGGAGAAACGTATGTTGTATAAGCAAAAAAAACTATTTACAAAATATGAAATACATTTATTTCAAAATTCATTAAAATGCATAGATTGGAATACTATCTTTGATAAAAGTAAAAATGTAGATGAAAATTATAATTATAATTTGTTCATGACAATAATACAAAATAATTTAAATAAACATATTCCAATAAAAGAAATAAAAATAAAAAAGTCCCCTAATAAAAATTGGCTTACCAAAGGAATAAAAAAATCATGTATCAATAAAAGATCATTAAGAATACTCATAAATGAAACAAACAACAATGCCTTAAAATTTTATTCTAAATCATATACTAAAATGCATTACATTATATATTAAACAGATGAAAAATTCTGAAAATAAAGTCAAAACAATGTGGAATATCATAAACACCAAAACTGGAAAATAAAACAAAAAAAGCATAAAAATATGAAATTATATTCTAATAAACCAGAGGTGAAGTTGGTTTTTTTAAAAAAGAACACGGCAATGGCACAAACTATATGATTTTAATTAATTACAAATTAAATAATTGAAATTATAGATAGCCCTAAGTATCAATCCCAAGAACGTCCGTCGCCTCCGAGAGCTCGAGCAAAAAAGTGACATCCCGCGCAAACAGCTCCTCTCTTATAGCAGTTTCCCGCCAACCCGATGACAGATCACGTGATCAGTTGTCACAGTGACGTGGCGGCTGTAATTTCTAAGACGGCCTCTCCTGATGATGCGGCGTCCTCGACCGCTGGTCCTGCAGAGCCACGGTCCTCCAGAAGCTGCTCCTCCTGCTCCTCACAGCCCTGGCTCTCTGAAGCCTCATCTTCACCATCTTGGTCTTCATGAAGCTGCTGTACGCAGCCCCGGCTCGTCGAAGGCTGGTCTGCATCGCCTTGGACAGCTGGAAGCTGATCTGCGCAGCTCTGGCTTATTGAGGGCTGGTCTCCCGATTGTAGGTCTTCACCGTCCTGGTCAGACACCTGGTCGGTTTCATTTGCCTCTGAAACATACCTCAGGCCTTAGCTCACTTGTTCGATCTATTACTTTGAAATAGATTTTTATGTTGCAAATAAAAAATAATTGAAACTGCCTCCCTGGTACAATCACAAGCGTGCACTCAAGTGATCACACCCGAGGAAACAGATGTAATGATAAATGAATAATCTTAAAATTTTAACTTTAACTGGAAACTTTGAACTTTATCTTATAAATTTTAATCTTAATGTAAAAAGTTATAAGTAATGTACTTGGTCACTAAAATAAAATTAAACAAAATAAGTTTTATGAATAATGGTTCCGGATTCCATTATTCACAAAATAGTAGAACACTTTTGACAGAGGCTATATTTGCATGTCAAAACGTAAAATTCCCACCCAATATTGCAGAGGCCATATTTGCTTGCTACCCATACACAAAAGCACGTTTTGCGTGGTTTGTGTCTGCCTGGACAAAGCCAGAACCTGACAGAGGCAATGTTTGCGTGTCAAGAACGTATACCTACGCGTAGGCCCAAAGTAGCCATAGCGTCTGCCAGGACTCACCACCTTCAAAAAAAAAATGTTTCGGGAGTCCACTCGCCTCGCCATCGGACCATGTGCTCGGCGGCTGCCTGGGTCTTCTTGCCATAAGCTCCCGCCAGCAACTCCAGCTCGTATCGGTGATGCGGCAGAGCCCGCACAACCCGGTAGGGGCCGCGCATGCCGGAGTCCAGCTTCCCAGCACTTTGCGATGTCTTGCTCACGAAAGCAAAGTCGCCGACAGCATACTGGTGTGGCTGCCTTCGACGCTCGTTCACATAAGCATTCTGGCGCTGCTGATTGGCTGTCAACAATTCAGAAGCTCTCTGCCTTCGCAGGCTTAAAAGGGCGTCACGGTTAGGATTAGAGTTTTGTAATGCCACGTCTCTTATCAACGACCTGATAACAGGCGTAGCGGCCTCAATACCCACCAAAAGTTGCAACGCAGATGTTTGCGTAGTTGCGTGTTTTGTAATATTCAATGTCAATTGAACTTTCCATAAAACATCCGCCCACTGGGAACCCTTGGCCCTCACTTCAACACGCAGCATATTAAGTACCGTGCGACAGTATCTTTCTACCTGCCCATTCTCACGATGCATTTCGGGTGTAATAAAATGCACCGAGGAACCTAAATCACGCGCCCAGTTTTGGAAAGCTGTACTTTCGAACATTCTACCCCGGTCACAAACTATAGTGTGAGGAGTTCCAAATAACGAGACAACGTTAGAGAAAACACGTTTCAATTCCTCAGCGTCTTGCCGATATAGAGAGTAAAGGAGACAGTACTTTGAAAACGCGTCCACAACAATTAAAATATATTTGAACCCGTTAGAATCTGGAAGGGGTCCTAGAACATCCGTATGCACTACATCGAACGGAACATCAGGTTTCGTCCACGACTCGATAGGTTGAGATGGTGCCCTAGGTACCTTCTTATGCGCTAAGCAAACTAGGCAGTGTAAAATGTACTTCCTTATGAAGTGTCTCAGTCCGGGAAACCAGAAATGGCGTAATATCAAATCCGTGGTTTTATCAATTCCTATGTGGTCATGATCGTCGTGAAATACTCTTAGTAGACTAAGCCTATGACCCTTAGGTATGAAACACAACAATCGCGGTTCCTCACCAGTCGCAATATATTTATAGAACAAAATCTCATTTTTAATTATGTATCGCGTCCCATCTAACTGACCATCCCTTAATTTAGCAATCAGATCTTGTGTTTCTGTATCCGCGGTCTGAGCAGTCTTCGCCCAATTATTGGGGTTGCGAATATGAGAAACGGCTATCGGCTGTCGGCTCAGAAAATCAGCATGCTGCATAAGACAGCCCTTCCTGTACTCTAATTTAAAATTAAAATCTTGCATGTAGACCCACCAGCGCGCCACCCTCGGCAATAGGTCTTTTTTGCGTTCTGTTAATTTTAATGAATTGCAGTCCGTCACTATTTTAAAATCGATGCCGATTAAATAATGACGGAAATGCTGCAGTGCGCGAACAATTGCAAGGGTCTCCAATTCATAACTATGGTACCGAGGTTCAGCGCCCTGTGTGGTTCTACTATAATAACCGACAACCCGTTTCCGCTTCCCCTCATGCTCCTGAAGGAGGATCGCACCGAACCCAATGGCACTGGCATCGGTGTGAAGCTCAGTTGGCAACTTGGGGTCGAAGATTGCTAAGACCGGTTCGTTTGTCAGACATGAAATGATGTAATCCCGGGAGGCGTCTTGTTCACTACCCCATACAAAAGGCGCACCCTTCTTTAGCAGCTTGGAAATACAAGCAGTCTTAGATGCATAGCCCGCGATATACCTACGAAAGTAGCCCGCGAGTCCCAAAAACTGCCTGACATCCTTAACGCTTGTGGGTTTTGGGGATTTGACTAGTGCCTCTACCTTACCGGGACTCGGCCGTACCTGACCCTGTCCAATTAGTCTGCCCAGGTACTCCACCTCCGTGGCGAGAAACGTGCATTTCTTTAAATTGATGGAGAAGCCAGAATCAGTTAAGACTTTAAGGACTTCTTGCAGCGTATCCATACCCTCCTGGACAGTATTGGACAGGATCAGGACATCGTCGATATAAGTGAGCACCCTACCACTATCTATGAACGGTTTCAACGTCTTTGTGATCACCCTTTGATAGACGATAGGAGCGTTGGCCAAACCGTAGGGAATTTTTAAATATTCGTAGTGCCCCTCGGGCGTTACGAAGGCTGTTTTGGCGATAGAGTCATCATCTTTAAGGGGTAGCTGGTGAAAACCAGTAGCCATGTCAAGGCTACTAAAATATTTAAAACTTCCCAGCTTGTCGATATGGTCATCAATCAACGGCAAGGGAAACCGCTCCTTCACAGTTATAGCGTTGAGCGCTCGGTAATCTACGCACATCCTATCACTCCCGTCTTTCTTTTTGACAAGAATGATAGGACTTGCATACTGTGACTGTGATTCGCGAACTATTCCCTTGCTCATCAAATCGCTAACAATATCACGAACCCGAGTTTTCTCATTCGCCGAAAGTTTATATGGGCGGTAACTGACAGGGACATCAGAGGTCAATTTTATTTCCATGCAACCCGTCTTCACTGTGGAGGTTGCGGTGCCAGTGACAAAAGAATCAGAAAATTTGTTTATAATAGACAGCAAACGGGACTTCTCCACACCAACTAGGGGTGTCTTAATTTTGTCAACCTCTTCAGTAAATACGTGATGCACAGTAGGCGAGTTATCCACCCTAGTAAGCCGCTGACCCTCACTATTGCGTATAAACGTTATGCCTTTCCTATTTAGCACGTCAGTACCAATTAATATGGAGGCATTGATACAATCAGCAGATACGACGTGTAAATCCACATCCAGTGAAACCTCAGGGAATTCTATTACTGTAGTGACGTAGGAGGTCGATTCGACCTCCTGACTCCCTATTCCACGCATAAGGCGATACAATGGCTTTCTATTAAAATTAAAATATTTTAGCACAGATTCCGAGATAAGAGAAATATTAGAACCACTGTCCACTAATACATCAATCGGTACACTTTTAATTACAGCTGGCATTAAGTTATTTTGTCCGGATTCGCCTCTAAGCAAAAATTTACGCTACCCGCATTTTTATTTTGAATTGAGCGCTGCTTTGCAAAACATGTATCTATATCGTGCCCGCTCCGCTTACAGAACGTGCATTGCAAATTAGACCTACTCGGTAAGGAGCTAGAAGCGGGGGTATTAGTGGATGGAGTCTTGGTTATAAAGGAGTCATTTTTAGATTTCTTGGGACAGTTCCACTTCTTATGTTCCTTACTCCCACACGTAAAACATGTACCCTCAAACTTAGGTATATCGCGCTTACGCTGATAAGAAGGCCTTATTTGAGACGAGCGAACAGAATTGTTACTGGGAGCAATCTTAATATTATCAATTATGGGCTTAACGTAAGCAGACAAAAACTCGACCAAATCTTTTGATTGCAGTTTTGCATTCGTAGCCGCTGCCTTAACTTGGGGGTCGGCAATGCCTCGTACTATAATGGCGGTTCTTAATTCATCAGACAGCCCCGTAACTATTTTTAGACGCAGTAATGACTTACGTGCATATTCCGCGTATGTTACATACTTATTTGAATTAGAGCACATAACTTCAAACAATATAGATGCTATGTCTACGCTGGGTGGGCATAATGAGCGGAATTCGGATTTAAAATTGGTCCACGTCCGCTCACGAGTGACCCACTCATGTAGCCAAGATTTAGCATCGCCCCGTAAACAACCTCCAATACGCCCAAGGCACTCACCGTCGTCCCATTTATTTAGCAAACGCGCGCGATCTACCTCCGCACACCACGAATCAAAATCATGCACACTAGGATCAAAAGATGAAATATAAAAATTACTGGACCTTGTTTGTAACAGCGCAGATAGGGCTCCAACAATTCTGTCCGCTGCGTCTCCCTTGGCAGCACCGGTGTCGCCCGACGATCCCTCGGTCACCACGGGTGCAGCGCCCGTGCACTCCTTAGCAGCAGGCGGCGTATGACATTCAAGGGCAGTACGTGACGTTGGGGTGGAAGGTGGAACTATTGACGAAGACAATCTACCTTCTAACTCGTTAAGTCTAACAATAATTTTACCTAACGCTCCGTCACGAGATCCCTCACGAGATCCATACGAGCCATCGCGGCGCCTTCGAGACCTAACGTCACTACGCGATCTATCGCGGCGTCTAAATGACCTAGCCTCACGGTCACGTTCCGGACTACGAGTACGTCTATCCCTAGGCGTTCCATCGCGACGACCGCGAGAATCACTGCTATCGCGACGCCTATGCGACCGGTCTCGCTTCCTTGACCAAGACGAACGACCCGTCATACCGATTCGATTATAAAAATAAAGATTTAAACACTAAAACACTAAATACCGAAGCTAAACCACAACCACTTGTATAAAAATTATTTAAACACTAAAACACTAAATACCGAAGCTAAAACACAACCACTTGTATAAAAATTATTTAAACACTAAATACCGAAGCTAAAACACAACCACTTGTATAAAAATTAAAATCAACGTATTTAAAATAATCGATCACGAAGAAAACACTAAAACTGACTCTAAAATAATTAAGTTATGAAAACTAGATGGCTAAACGATCGAAAACGCTCGGCAATCCCACTTCTGATCTAATAAACCAGAGGTGAAGTTGGTTTTTTTAAAAAAGAACACGGCAATGGCACAAACTATATGATTTTAATTAATTACAAATTAAATAATTGAAATTATAGATAGCCCTAAGTATCAATCCCAAGAACGTCCGTCGCCTCCGAGAGCTCGAGCAAAAAAGTGACATCCCGCGCAAACAGCCCCTCTCTTATAGCAGTTTCCCGCCAACCCGATGACAGATCACGTGATCAGTTGTCACAGTGACGTGGCGGCTGTAATTTCTAAGAATATTATATAATGCGATTCAACTAAGAATAGGACCGACTGGGCGCCATATTTTGACGTCATAGCTGTCAATTCAAACCAAATAGGTAGAGCGAGCAAAAACAAGTTTCTATTTAATAAAACTTATTTACTAAGATTAAGTGAGAAAAAACATCAGATTTTTTAATAAAATTAATTTACTAAGATTGTGAAAAAAGACAACCGATTTTTAATAATATTTCTTTGCTAAGACTGTGTGAGAAAAAAACATTAATCAGAATCTAGGTCTTCAATTCCGCTCATATCTGCACTACCGCCGGAGTAGTTAAGAATAATCATGCAGGTCTACGAACATGCATTCTATATGTAAACGAAAGTTTTAAATCGAGTTTCTGAACGCAACATAAAGTGACATTTGGTTGACGATTTAGGTTATCAACCATACATAGCCAAAGCTCAATAAAGTAAAAAAAATATCAACCAATAATTATCAATATTTGTTATTGTTTGTTTAAAAATGTTTGGTTTTTAATCTAGAATTAGCTGAGTGCTAAAAAAAGATTTCAAGTTTTTTTTTGCAAACCGTACTTTTCAAGCGACATTTGACAGATGGAGGTCATTGGCTTTCCTATTCTTATTTGAATCGCATTATAATAATAAAAATGTGTTTTGCCAAAAAGAAATTGCTGAAACATTTAATAATTATTTTATCTCTGTTGGTCAGTCTGACAGTTCCACCGATACTAATTTAAGTTTGCCGGTTTGGGACCCCCCAATAAATTCGTTTTTCTTGAATCCCGTGACACTTGAAGAAGTTTCTAAAATTATACAAAACTTTGAAAATAAACACAGCTATGGTGTTGATGAAATTCCACCTATACTAATTAAACAATGCGCAGAAGAATTATCAGAGACTCTCAGTTATTTAATAAGGTATTTGACAGTATTAAACATAAAGTGCCAATTGTTAGCATCTGTGTTTAGAATGAATATTGGCAGGGGATTTTACTATTTTTACAAAAAAAAATATTCTAAATTTTACTAAAAAGCCACGAAAAAGATACTAGTTTTCTTATCTATTGTCACGTGACTCGAAACGCTTGGGATTGGCGGAGCCTAAAATGACGTTTTAATAACAGTCGTGTGACGTCACACACTAGTAAGACGCCATATTGTCCAGAGAAACGTTTTCGCGGCAACTTGAAAATGGTGTTTTTGATTTGGTTATTTTTACTGAGATACACAACAGAATGATGAATATCCACTTTTTACGGACTCCATAAACATAAGTCAATACAATCCCACACAATCAATCAAACACAATCGGTAAAAACAAACTAAAACAAACAAAACACAGGCAAAAATTTTAGCAAAAATATAACATAATAAATCGATCAATCAAATAAAATCGTATCAAATAAAAACCAAATAATATAAAGGAAAGTAAAATTGTCAGTTTTGGCTATTTGCTATATCCGGGATCGACTAGATGGTATATTAATGATCCATCGGTGCTCCAAGTCAGTAGTGGCCGTATAAGACACTACTGTCCGGAGCACCGGTGGGCATTTTGGTCTCTGACCGGTGCACTGAGCATTGACAGCACTAGCGTGCGCTAGAGCTGCAAGCCGGCACCGGCAGTCTTTTCAATCCCGGTATACAATTTATTGGTAGATTGATGGTTTGCATTGAGTACAATTTAGAAGTCAATATCAAAATAAAATAATTTTAAAGTAAATAAAAGTAAAATGAAAATACAAGCAAACAAAAACAAAACAAAAACAAAAGAAGCACATCTCTGTGGAGTTGCATGCGATTTTGGTAATGGTAAAAAGTGAATGGTAAGACGACTATAAAAATATTAATTCTAGTGTAGTGTTCTGTCGGTGGTCCAAGGCAATAACTCCCCTAGGGTGCTATTGCCCGGACCACCGACAGGACATTTGGTTATTCCACCGGCCCAGTGCATTGACAATGCTAGCCATAGCTAGCATCGCAAGCGTGGTACCGGTGGATTCTTAGTTTATTTGTCATATTTTAATCTAGTGTATAACGTTTAAATCCACATCAATGCTTAATCTTAATTTATAATAAGGATGTCTAAAAGAGTAAAACTATAATAATAATGCAGAATAATGTAACAATATAAAAACAGTATAAAACAAAAACAATTTACTTATTGTAATTGTGGCATCTTGGATTTTCGCAAATATAGTATAGGATAATAATAATATAATATAGGTCAAGTCCGGTTCATCTTGTTCTCTAGTCCTTGCATAGTTTGTCGCATCCGGGTTTTTAATGTCGCGTCCTGATTTTTTGTGGATAAGGGAGTCCCTCACCGCGATGTCTCCACTCCTCATCGCTTCTCTGAGGTTGTACTCCCTTATCCTCCTGTCTGTGGCCCTCACTACACTGATAATAAGGCGCGCGATCGTGTCGCCTTCCACTGTATCAGTGTAGTAGACACAGGATCTTTTGTGTCTAGTGAGGGCCACGACAGCGTGTGGCACACTCCGTGTTAGTGTAGTGCTCAGCTGCTTTGTACACACCACAATGACGTCCTGGTACGTTAGCCCCTGCGCCTCATGGATTGTCAGGGTTTGAGATCCCGAAGACGTACCATAGCCCCGACCGAGAAGTTTCTTTTTCTCGGCCTGAGAGTGGGCCAGGTATAAGGTGTTTTCCTTCTTCGGGATCTCAACTCCTGAGTATCCTCTTATCGCGAGGGAACGGACCAGGTCGCTGGAAGAGTATGTGCCTCCGTACACCTCTCTGAGCGCATATGCTACATCCAGCGGATTACGGTGTGTACAGAGCAGCTGAGTTGGTGTTATGTGCAGTGTTAGTGCAGGTGTAGAGTAGTGTAAGGGGAACAAGTTGTTTCGGTCCATATAGGGCAGCTGGTTCTGGTCTCCGATTATGAGGACTTCCTCGACACGCGTGAGCTGGACGGCCATCACTATCGCCCCGAAGTGGTTCATGAGGGCCTCGTCCACCAGAAGGCGGTTATACGAGGTCCCCTCGCCCACTCCGTTGGCTAACAGTGACGCCATCGATCGAACTGCAGCTCTGGCCAGATGTTTGCTAACGCGTGTCCCTATCCTCGTCCTCAAATCTTTGACCGCCTCGATGGTGTTGGTGATCACTAGATCTGCGTCTGGTCGAAACTGCCCAAGGATCCATGTGGTCTTTCCGCAGCCTGGGACTCCGTTTATCCATGTGATCCGCAGCCGCTCCAAGCCCACGGGGCCCGATCCCGATGAAAGGGCTCCCAAGATGGCTTCCGCCTTCTCAAGAATCCTGTCCTCGAGCATTATCCTCGTGCACTCGGCTACAACGACTACGGATCCCACGGATGGCGCGTGGAAGACGATCCTGTTGCTCGCCGATGTGTCGCGCCCCACAAATCCAACCCCCGCACAGTAGGCTGACATTTACGACCCGGACATTTCACCGTGCAGTACACGGCCACTATCGTTGTCGTACATGGCAGCCCCCGTTTCCTCCAGTTTCGCTCGCAGCCATCCCAAGTTGCCACTTTCGTAGGTTTGGAGGATGGACTTACATTCATCCTCTTTCACCTTCCGGGTGGCCCTTGTTATGGCTGCGAACTCCCTGAGCGAGTTGAACATGCGGTCAGCGCGACCCTCGGCGGGCCCATATGTGGGAGCTTCGACCAGACCAGGCCTTGATACGCGCAGATGGTGTTCGCGCTGTACCGGATGTTGATGGGCCTGCGATCACCGGTGAGGCTTGCCTTGTCGACGGTTCCCCTGTGTGTGTGGTGGTGTGTGTGGTGGTATGTGTAGTGGTGTGTGTAGTGGTGTGTGTAGTGGTGTGTGTGTGTGATTGTTTGTAAGGGGAAAGCTGGGATACGCACTTCAAGATGGCGGAGATTAGGGGAAGATGGTGTTTTTCCCCTTTTTCTCCGCCCTCCCCCGCTGCGCCAAGACCAACGCATAGTCTGCGTCCACTTTCCGATGGAATTTCTCCGAGCCGCTGCTCAAGGTGATTCCAGCGGTTTCCCCAGTTCGATCAGCCGGCGCTGATCTACGGCGGTCTGCTGGCTACGGGGCATTAGATGACTGAGGTCCTGGCCTCGGTCCTCGTAGACCACGATCTCGTGGATCCTCGAGGCGGCCAGGGCCCCTAAGTGGTCCTCCACTTCGCCCTTTTCGTAGCCAACAACCATGGCGTCGACGCTGATCTTCCTGGGGGCGGACGCTACAGACGCGGGCTCGTTCTCCATCGCCGACAGGACCTTACCCACCAAACTAAACCCGGTGGTGGCTCTCCCGATCTCGAACAGTGCGATGACCTTGTTGGCCTTCCGCACTATTCGACACCGTTCACCGAGCACTTCCACCAGGGGTAGTGCGTCGAAGACTCTACGACGCATGGTGGTCTTTAAGGTACTTCATCAGGAGCCCGAGTCCCGGCGAGATGTAAACGTTGGTCTTGGCTCCCGAGTTGCAAAAGGCGAGACCTACTCTTTCAGAACTGTTGTCCATGAAAGATTAGATCCCCCTGACGCGTATTCCAGGTGTCCCCTTCTCGCCACACGAAACTAGATCGAATGTGTGTATTGTGCTTGGGGGTTGTGTGGGGTGTGTTGCTGTGATTACTTGTGTGGCGAGTGTGTTAGTGTATGTGTTTGGAATATTACTATTCCGGTGTGTGGCTGTTGTCGCCACCTCCTGCATGAATTGGAGGAGGTGGGGCCGAGATGACTTGTCGGCCAATAGGTCCCCCACAGTTTGTTTGGACAGCGTGCGGTTCGTAATGCACTCCAGGTTGTAACGCAGGGCAATAAAACGCGGGCAGTCGAAGAGAAGGTGCCATACCGTCTCCTCCACGTTCGGGTCACACTCGCAATCAGGTTCCTCCCTCAATCTGAACCTGTGCAAGTATGACCCGAAGCCGCCGTGTCCCGTCAAGAACTGGATCTGATGGTGCGTCAATTCCGTTTCCCGGACGATCTTGTAGGCAGTCTTCACGTCCGGGAAAAAGACCTTTGTGACTGCTCCATTCTGAGATGAGTCGTAGCGGTCTTGCCACCTAGCTATCGACTCATCCCTGATCCCTCTCTTGACGACACACAGCGGGAGGTCGGCATAATCCGGGATGGTCTTATCGGATTGGGCCCCTTCCTTGGCCAGCTCGTCCGCCCTTTCATTGCCCTGCGTGCCGATATGTGCGCGGATCCAGTAGAGGTCGACATGCCTCCCGGACGCACAGATCTCAAGCAGGTCCTCCTTTATGGCCTTCGACAAGGGGTGCTGGATCTTTGGGTTCGAGAGCAGTTCAAGCGAAGATCTTGAATCGCTGAGGATGGTGGTATTCCTCGAACCGCTCTCTTTGATCCTGCGCACCGCCTTGTGAAGAGCGAAGAGCTATGCTTGAAAGACTGTGCAGTACGTGTCCAGGCTAAAGGTGTTGTAAAAGGTCTCGACATCTCCTTCCCACCGCGTCAGAGCAGCTCCCACGCTCCCCTCCATCTTGCTCCCGTCAGTGTATACCACTGGTCCGGAGCCATGGAGGGAAGCTAGGGTGCTCTCGGTGATGTCCTCGAGAAGCTCATACGTGTTATCGTGTGAGCAGGGTGCGGTAGTTCAGACGGTGGCACCCTTTTCTCGAGGCGTCGTTCTGGTGGTAGGAAGGAAGTGTCGTGGCCCTTTTTAGCTAGGTACAGCGCTGCAGCCTCTTGGATCCGGATGTCTATAGGCAACACACCGGCCAGCACCAACGTAGATGTTAGAGACGTGGTGCGGTAGGCCTTGCAGATCTTAATTGCAAAGGCCCTCTGGAGTGCATCCAACCGCTTCTGGTTCGTCTGGAGGTGAGTCGCTGAACTCCAAGCGCTGGCCCCGTACGTTATTATGGGCTCAATTACCGCGATGTAGATGGTACGTACTATGTCCCTATTCAGTCCCCACGTCACCCTCGCCGCGCACGCAAGCTGTTTGTAAATGTCCGTGGTCTTTTTACAGACATTGGACACGTGCGCGTTGAAGTTGAGACGTCGGTCGATGGTCAGACAGAGAAGGCGGATCTCGTCAACCAGACCTATTTGGACTCCGGCCATCGTTATGTGGGGGGGTCTGAACTTCAGCTTCTTGGTAAGCAGCATCGCGCAGGTCTTATACAGCATAAGACCTGCGCGATGCTGGTTCTGTAGAGGTACTACTGTAGGTAGATGCTGGCGAAGTTCAGCTTGTTGGAAACCCCCCAACGATGGATTTTGTCCAAGGTCTGGCTGACGGCATCCTCCATCTCTTCTGGGGACTGCTCGGTAAACATTAATACGACATCGTCGGCAAAGGCCTGGCAGTACACTCCCTCAGAAGACAGGATTTCGAGTAGGGAGTCGAGGATGATGTTCCAGAGGACCGGGCCGCCCGTTGAACCCTGGACGCACCCTTTAGTGGTCCCCCTCTCGCTCCTTTCCCCGGCGTAGTTGACAATAACGCGCCTGTCTGTGAGGTAGGACTACAACGTACGGTAGATGTTGTGCGGACAGCGCTTGCGCAGCAGTTGGTGTTTTATCGCGGGCCACCACGGGTTATCGAAGGCGCCCTCTATGTCCAGTGATACAAGTAGTACGGTAATGTGCCATTGTAGTCTCCTGATGAGAAGCTTCTCAACCGTCTTCCCTAGGACTGATAACAGTCCTATGGGACGGTAGGACTTAGGTGCTGTGTAGTCCTCCTTGTTCGGCTTCCTCAGGATAACCACATGCGCTGTCTTCCACGGCCTCGGGAAGTACGAGATTTGCAAGATCTTGTTAGCTATCTCTATAAATACTTCCTTTTGGCCGCGGATCGCCCTGGCACATATGTCCGATGTTAAACCGTCCGGCCCCGGCGCCTTCTTTGGGTTTTGCTCCCTCAGAATCGCCTCGATCTCGTGGGCCGTGAACGGTGGATCATTTTCACCCAAGCTTGTAAGCATCTCTGCATCACTCAGCTCGACGCTGGATCGTATTAGCGCTTGCTCTGGGGTATCGTCCTCCACCGAGTCCCCGGAATGTCCTCTTCCCCACCAAACGACGGAGCCCCGAACATGGGGTAATACACGAACAACACACAGGACATGACAAACACACCGACACAAACACACCCCCTACAGTAGACGCCCCTGCGGAGAAAGAGAACCCCGAGGCGACCGACCCGAAAAAGTCGCTGCCCCCCACCGCAAATCCCAAAACGGACCACTATTCAATTGTGTGGTCCACGACGTCCCAGAAGGAGGAGGAAGGGGACGTCGAAAAGTGGGAGGAGGGGAGCACAGCGAACTCCGAGTGGACTGATGCTGGCACACTCGACTCGGAACGAAGGGTCGGCATCCTTCCACAGATTGGTCGCCATGTGGGGATGTGCAAAGACCTCGCAACTGAGCGGGCTCGCGAGTGCCTCCTGACGGGCAAGGAGGCTGTCGAAAGCGCACGGAATCTCAAGAAAGAGATCCGTAACACCGCCGTCGACAGCCTCCAAGCTCTGTTCGAGCTGGTTCTCTCGTTGGCCGATTCCAGAAACCTTCACAGGCATAACCTGGAGGTGGAACGGACTCGGGCGGCGAGGGAGCTAGTTCGGATAGAGCGTAGCCACAATAGGGAGATACGCGAGCTCCGCGAAAGGCACGAGGCGCGCCTGGAAGAGGCGAAGGAGGCGTGGTCCGGGACTCGGAAGGCAGTGGACGGGGTCCAGACGTGGCTGAATTTCGAGATGGATGGCCTGATCACCACAGTGAAGGCCATCCATCTCGAAGTCCAGGACCGCGAGAAGCCCCAGTCCAGAGCCCCGGACACCCTTGCACACCCCCACCCAGCCCCACCATCCCAGACACCGGACAGCCTCCTCCCTGAACTGAAGGCCATATCAGCCCAGATAGCGGCACTGGCCACGGAGCTGCACTACCTGAAGCTGGACAGCTCCAGCAGACAGGTTAGTGCAGCATTTTCACCACCACCCGCGACATCGGCGACAGACGCCTCGGAGGGAAAAGGGGATGCCGTATTCCTCGAGATCCAGAGCGAGATCTAGAGGATGAAAGAGGACATGGCGGAACTCCGCCGTGACCTCGTGAGGTCGCTGAGACCGTAGCGGAATCCGTGGCGCCGGTGCTGGTGCAGGCCAGGCGGCTCAGAGAGGGGATGGAGGAGGTGAGGGACGTGGTGCTGGCGAACGGGCTCCAGGGGCGTCCCAGCGTAGACCTCAGCTCCGAAATAGCGCTAACCGAAACAACCGCCCACATCGATCGGCTGCTGAATCCCCTCAGGGATGAAGTGGCCGAAATGGCGGGAGGCGCTAAGGAGCTGAGGTCTACGCTGGAAATTTGGAACAGCAAATTTAAAAATAGCAGACCGGAGGAGCCGAAGAAGAGTCCGAGGACCTACGCGCAGGCGGCAAAGGCCACACCACCCCCGAGGCACACGGTCATAGTAACAAGCACCGACCCCAACAAGACCGGGGACGGGGTGATTCCAGAAATCACGAAAACGCTTGACCTCAAGAAAACTGGCCTCAGGGTGGACAAAGTGCGCAAGGCAAAGGATAGGAAGGTGGTCCTTAGCTGCAGTGATCAGGGCGATCTTCGGCTCATCCGGCAGCGAATAAAAACAAACGGTTCGTTGGAGGTGGGGCAGGTGGCGAAGGCCTCGCCCCTAATAAGAATAAAGAACCTCCTGGCGTACCATACGGACCAGGACATAGCCGATCACCTCAAGGCCCAGAACCCCAAGTTGTTCGAGGGCCTTGAGGGAGATCGGCAGTCCGTAAGGGTGCGCTACAGGAAGCGTGCGCGGAATCCCTTACAGTGCCATCCCATATTGGAGGTGTCGCCGGAGCTCCACAGACGCATGCTGGACGTGGGGGCGGTCCACATCGGACTCGAAAAGAGGCCGGTAGAGGACCAATCCCCCCTCGTCCAGTGTGCGAAATGTCTCGGATTCGGTCATACGCAGAATCTGTGTAAGGAGGGCGCCCAGTTATGCAACTATTGCGGACGGACGCACTCCTGGACCGAATGCCGGGACCGACAGAATGAAGTACCACCCTCTTGCATCAACTGCAAGAGGGCAAAGCGAGACACCGACCACCACCATCTCTCGTTCAGTGACGACTGTCCTGAACGAGTAATGTGGGATGGCATTGCGAGGGACAAAGTAGCATATTGCTAAGGGCCCCCAAGACCATCATGTCCAGGACCTCCAAGTGGGCGGAACGAGGTTGAATTTTATTCAAATCAACCTCCAAAGGTCCAAGCAGGCCACGACCGAGCTATTACATCTAGCAGAGGACAGGACAGGCATATTGACGTTTCCCTCGCCCAAGAACCCTATGTGGGTTCAAAAGGCGTGGTAAAGCAATATCCTGGCACTAAAGTCATCCAGTGCACCCTCAATGGGCAGAAGCCGGTAAAAGCAGTAATATTCGTCTTCAGTGACAAGCTGAGGGTCATAAGTGACCCTCAGACTGTGACTGAGACGGAGGTGGCTGTATTACTGGCTTCTGGTGGCCTACAGCTTGGACTGATTTCCGTCTACTTTGAGGGAACTGATTTCCGTCTACTGGACATAGAGAACAACATCGAGTGAACGCGCTCGATGTTTACATCTCTCCGGGCCCAGACGCAACGTATTCTTGTTGGGGGCGACGTCAACGCGTGGAGCCACTGGTGGGGCAGCGTGGCGGAGAACCAGAGAGGCGAGGCCTACAATTCCTTCTTCAGCGAGATGAAACTGCACATCCTCAACATAGGTTAGGTTTTTTTTTTTTTTTTTTTTTATTTATTCGGCTTCCCCACTCAGTGGCAGGACTTTTTTATGCTTTTTTGGTTTTCTTTCTTTTCTAGAGTTTTTCTTTTCTCTACTTCGTATTTTTATATTCGAGTTTTTCTTTTCTCGTTTTTATTATTTTTACTTAACGTTTCTACATTTCCTATTTTCTATTACATTGTTATTTTCTTACAATTTTAATAATTTATCTAGATTCTTATAAGTCACTGCTGTTTTCTATTCTATAATTTAGTTTTCTCTTACATTAGATACTATTCTTATTAGATTCATTTTGACTTTTACAATTATTTTCTTAAGTTATTATTTCCTTTTCTTGTTTGATTACAATTTTCTCCTTAATCTATTTACATTCACTTTCTTATATTACATTATTTTCTTTGCTACATTTCTTTGTCTTTATTTAGACTGTCGTTTGTATACTACTTATCCTATTTACATTTGCTTTATTTTATTTACAATATTTACTTATTTCTATTTTTACTTTTCTTATTTATGTTACGCGCATTGTATTCTACTCAATTTGTCTTTCGCTTATTTCTATTAATATCTCTATCTCTAATTGTTACTGCAGTATTTTCTATTTTTACTGCTGGAGTCCCTCCGTGGTCACTTTTTACCTTCCGAGTTTGGGTGGTAGCCTCTAGAGCCCGGTATGCCTCCGCAAGTGGAGTTTCAAAAAATAATTTTTTGCCTCCATTTGTTTTGGCCCCGTGGTTACCTTTGGCCTCCACTCGCACTCCCTGCTTTGTTCCACGAAGGGGCTTCAGCAGTCTTATCCCTAATATTGATTCCCTTCTTTCCTCAAGAAAGTGGAACCAATGCCATCTTTTTTCAATATATTTTGTTATCTTTATCCAAATTCCTTTTTCTGCCCTATATATTTCTTTCTGCTCCTTTTTTCCTCTCCCCGTTCTGTTGTTGCCCACAGCACCCTTAGCAATATGCCACCTTCGCTCTTGCAATTTTATCCCAGAGTATTCTCTGTGGGCAGGCATTGCTAAAGGTGTTGTGTTCATTCTCTTTTAACTCAGCCCTTTTACAATTTAGGCAACTAGGAGCGGAATTTTTGTTTGGGCATGCGGCGTATAAGTGGTCCCCCCCACAGTGGCTGCAGCTGTCCAGCGCCTCCGTGCAGACCCGTCTGATGTGGCCGTAGCCCAGACAGCGGGAGCACTGGATTAACGGGGTCTGATCTTCCACAGCGGAGATTCCCCACTGTAGTTGAAGAGACCCCGCATCTGTCAGCTGCCGCCAAATTGTGGGAGCCACTCTGACCACCACGTGCGCCACATGCGGATTCCTAGTTGCCTTTTCATATATAACTTCCATGTCCTCTTCCTTAAACCTTTCCTCCCTGTTTATTCTTCCGATTTTTCTTTTTATCCCTTCTATCACTTCCTCTTTCTTTCTCTCTCCTCTTACGTTCCTCACTATTACTAATGGGTTTTTGTTCTTTGCCCTTTCCACTTTTAGTATTTTGTTCCTTTCGATCTTCTCTTTCAATTTCTCTGCCTCACTTTCCCTTGCACACCCTATAATTACCTTTTGCCCTTTCGCCTTTCTCACTCTTCGCACTTCGTTCCACTCCCCTTTTTCGTCGACCGACTTCCTCACCGCGTCGAATACCTGGTCGCTCGTGAGCGTTTCGTCGGTCGACGCCACTATGATTGAATGTAGTGTTTTGTTTTGGGGTGGAACGCTTCTCACTTTTTCCGCATACGTTTCTTCCTTTCTTTCTTCCTCTATCTTAGTTCCCAGCTCAGTCAGTTTCTTTTGCTCTTCTTCCATTCGCTTTCCCACTCTTTCTTGCATCTCTTTTATCACTTCCAATCTTCCCATTCCTTCCTCTATCCCTCTATTATTTTCTATTATTATCTCTTTTAGCTTTTCTTGTTCTTCTTTCATGTACTTGCTTTCTTCGACTTGCATGCTCATCGTTTTCTCCATTTTCTCTATCCTGTTTTTACTAACTTTCATTTCTTCCTTTTCTTCTATTAAAATTTTGTTAAACTTCTTTTGTTCCTCTCTCGTCTCTTTTACCTCTTCTTTAATCTCCAGCAGTATTCCCATAATATCTGCTAGGACATTACCATTCACTCTTATTTCTTCCTTATTTCCTATTATACCTTCATACATCTTTATCATACTATTCCTTCTTTCATTCTCACTCTCACTTTCTTTCTCATCTTTGCCATTCTTACTCTCTTTTCTTTCCTCCTCTTGCATTCTTCTTCTTTCTTTGTTACTTTCTGACTCGCTTACTCTACTTACTAGCTCTTTAATCATCTTTACCATTTCAATCGTCTCTTCCGTAATCCTTGCCTTTCCTTCTCTTGTTACTGACTTGTTTGTTCCTTTTGGTTCCATTTGTTCTTTTATTTTACTTTGCGCTTCATTCGCTCTTCTTTCGTACTCCCTTACGTTCTTATATTTCTGTGGCGATTTCATCGTGGGCTGAGCTTGAGATTTATCACTATCTATTTCCCCCTGGGGAGAGGAGTCTGCACGTCTACTTTCAAAATTGTTGCATCTTAACCTTGCAAAAATAGGTTGGCTACTAGTATACATTTTGCTTATTTCTTTGTTATTGTTTATTATCTGAGTGGGTTTGCCTACGTCTAATTGTAAAATATTTTATAAAATAAAATAAAATAAAAAATTGAATAAAAACCGAATAAATAATAATAATTAAAATGATAATATTAATGAGTCAAAAGACGATTTAGTAAATAAATTAAATAAAGCAATATAACAATTGAACTGAATCCGAACTAATGAGTCAAAAGACGAATTGAATTAAATAAAATAAGAATTAAAATTAAAATTAAATTGAATAAATTAATGAGTCAATAGACAATTTAATGAATTCAATAAAACTAAGCTAAAATAAGTTAAATTAAAATTTAAATTGAATGGGTCAATAGACAACACAATAAATTAAAAATAAAATAAAATAAAATGAATAAAATAAAACAATGGGTCAAAAGACAAATTCGAATTCAATTTCTATAATATTGCTTACTGCCCTTAAGAAAGGTACCGGTTGTCAGTATAAATTAACTTAAGAATTAAGAATTATAACACACACAAACAGTTGGTACTAAAGCTAAGCCTGCCCTCAAAAGAGGTGCAGGGTGTCAATATCACAGTCAAAATCAAAATTAAATTTTTAACGCACACAACAAATTACTAACACTAAGCCTGCCCTTAAAAAAGGAGCAGGTTGTCGATATCAGATTTTAATTTTAAATTAAAATTAAAATCTAATTTGAAGTAAAATAATACAATAAAATACAATTAGTAATTTGTGCAATAGTGCAGATTTGTCAGTATTTAGCCTAAGTCTGCCCTCAAAAGAGGCGCAGAGTGTCCTAATTCTAAGTAAAAAACCTATATAAATTATCCTATATTCAGGCTCAATAGAGACCTGAATTTGTCAAAATTGCTTAATACTAATCCTGATCTCAAAAGAGATTCAGGAGACCTAATTATACCTTGAAAGGCCCGAGTTCCTATAAGAGAATTTTTTGTATGGGAAAACTTAATTTTAATTTTCCTAATCTCTATATTCTCTATGTAGAGACGTTTAGCACTCTATCTGATTGCTGAGAATTTATAGGACCAAACCGTAAAAGTTTGGTCGAAATCGGTCCAGTAGTTTCCAAGTTGCCGTATTTCTTCAGATAGGGGTGGTTTAGGGGTTGGGAGGGGTAGGCGTCGAGATTTGGGTCCCAAGTGAGAATTTGAGTCCCTTTATAAAGTGTTGTTGATTTGGGACTGTTAGTTCCTTAGTGACAGGCTATTAAACAAATTCTCCCTTAGGGCGGCGGGGGAAAAATTTCAAATTTAAGGGTTGGTTTTTATGGTTGTAAAATGTCCGGTAAAAAATGCTGATTATTTTTGTCCGAGAAAGTGTATATGCCAAAAGTATAGTTTTTATAAAATTTTGAATTTTGTATGTCTAATTAATTTATGGGGTAGGGGGTAGGGGGTTGAGACTATGGGGGATTGACGTCTCACTGGGGGTTTCCACCTGCGACTCTTCGAGTCGCTTAAGACCAAATTTGGGGTCTAAAACGTCCTACGATGCGTACTTTAGGAGTTAGCAGTATATGTTTGCTTCTTCCGGGAATCGAACCCGGGAACTTCAATTATTGGGTGGTGTTTTTTATGTTGGGGTCGGGTAGTGTTGTTTGGGGGGATACTTTTCCCCCAAAGGACCTAGTATGGGAGATTGCTCCAAGTACCCTTTTTTAACAATTAAACAGGCCCCTATATATTCCGCCTAAATGTGGGCGTGGCTAGTGACGTAGTCCGCCCTAACCGGAATTTCCCCGTTTTCAAAAGTCCTCCCGGACGGGTTTCGACTTCGGAATCCTGTAAAGGGGGATGTCCTCTATCGAAAAGCTCCGGGATTAATTTTCGAAAAACGGGTACTTTTGGAGATTTTTTGGGTTTTAGCCCGAAAAATCCCTCGGTGATTAATGTTCTGCTGTTCGAAAAATAGGGGTTGAAAAATTTTATTTTTTACAAAAATCTTAAAAAGTAATAAATGGGCCACCAGGGGGCACAATTTTTATAATTTTAGGGTTTCAGAATTCAAAGATATTAACTAATAAAAAACGTAAACAAACATATACTTGTGATTAATAGATTGCCAACTTAATTGTGCGGTTTTGTTAAAATTTTTCGGAACTTTTGGGAGGTCGGCGCTCGGGCGCGTTTTAAGTTTTCCGAAAAATTTTTAAAATACTTGCTCGGGCCTTTCCTAACCTAATTGTACATATATAAAAGTCATTAATTATCACAGATTTAGTATTTTTAAAATTCAATAATCCGTGCTGGGTCCCCGAAATTTGACCGCATAAAAATTTGTAAACCTTATATTTTTTCCGGGTATTATCCCTTATTGTTAAAAAGTAGTTCACTTTGACCGTCTTGATGGGTTTTACCCCTCCTATAAAATTTATTCTTATATAATAGTTTTAACCACTTTTAATTCAGTATTTAAAATGAAATTTTTGTGAAAATTAACAATGGGTGAAATTTTTATTTTAAAGGCTTATAACTCCGGACGGGGTGGTCCGAAAAATAATAAAATTCCTCCGTCAAAAATGGTTACTCTTATATAACTATCTAAATGTGTAAAAACAAGTTTGAAAAAATCAAAGATAAAAAAGTGAATTTTCAAGTTACGTAATTTTACAATTTTACTTTTGCGGTCAAAAGAATTTCTGGGTTCTACTTTGGGGGGGTGGCGCTCGGAAACGCCTGGCTCCTCCCTTAAGATTTTTATACTACTAGATAGAGGGTAGTCCGGCCTTTCCTGTGATATATAATTTTTATTTTTTAATTTATATTTTCATATAAATTAAATCGGTTTAAAATTTTGAAACAATTTTTATCGTTACAAATTAAGTTTGTTTTCATCTAATTTCTCTAAATACTAAGTTTTTGCCAAAGATTCTTTTTTCACCGGATAGCCCGGGTCGAGTTCCTCTGATAATCCAAAAACCAGGTTTCAAAATAAATAAAAACAGGTTGTTATTCAACTTTAATTGAATTTGGTGGTCGTCCCGCCGGTCCTGAAAGTTGAATAACTACAGTAATCTTTAAGATAAAATTCCGAAAAAACTTTTAAAATGTTCGTTAATAAATGGCAAATTTAATTTTGATTTTTAATTTATGGGTTACCACTCTGGTTTTTGTTTTACATACACTTATTTCTAAACTTAAAATGTAAAATTTTCAGGACCTTATATCTCCCTTCCTATTGGGTCTAGGCTGATGCTGAAAGCGCTCACTTGTCGGCTGCGACGTCCTCTCCTCGTCTGTGGTGGTTGGAGTGGCGCGACTGCGCTGGTTCCAGTACCTCGTGGTCGGGTGGTTGAGGGACTTTCTTAGGAAAGTCCCTGGATCTTGGCCGGAAAATTCCGGGACTCTGCAGGCACCTTCCTCTCGTTTATTGTGGACCTCCCACAGTCCAAAAATGATGGGTCGTCGCGATGGATTCAAAGATATGCTGCTAGGTTTTTTTTTTTTTTTTTTTTTTTTTTTTTAGCGGTATCCCCGATTTGTTTCAGGACTTTGTTTTCTTTTTTTGTTTTGCTTGGTACTATTTTGGTTTGTTAGACATGCTTGCTCTTTTGCATGTGGATTTAGTGCTCTTTCTTTTGCACTTTATTACTTTTTTCTTTTTATTCTTTACATTTATCTTATTTGCTATTACATATTTCTTCTTGTTTTATTGTTACATTTTACTTATTCACTTAATTACACACACTGATCTATTTCTATTTACATTCTTATTATCTATTTCATTGCTTTCTTGCCTTTTACATTTCCTTACTTAAACTAATATCACAATTTCTTATACTCTATTTGCTTTTACATATTACACTACTATAATTTAATACATTTTTCACTAATCATCTCTATTTCGTTCTATGACCTTTTCCACTATTTTCTTACCAAACTTAATAAACGCTTCCCTATCTTTACTTTCTGCCATAATTTCCCACAGGTTTTCCTTTCTAAGGGGTGTGTTCAATGCTACTTGTGCGTCGTGTCTTTCTCTGCTGTAAAGGGGGCAATCTAGGAGGACATGAAAAATGTCCTCTTCGGTGTTTGGGTCACATACGCATCTTGGGGTATCCTTCTTTTTAAATCTATGGAGGTAGGCGGAGAAACCTCCATGCCCGGTAAGGATCTGTGCAGCTATTCTATCAATCTTCATCTTTCTTACGACTCCGAAGGCGCTCTCCCCGCTAGGGAAGAACGCCTTCGTTGTGGCAGCCGTGTCCTCGCTCCTATACCTGCTGTCCCATTCTACTTTCGTCATCGCGCGTACATGGCGCTTGACGAAAGAGATGGGACAGCAGTCATAGTGCGATTTGCATTTCAACCCGAGGGCCGCCCCCTTCGCCAGCTGATCCGCTCTCTCGTTTCCGATCACCCCGACGTGGGCCCTGATCCAATACAGGGACACGGTTTGGCCGTTGTCCCTGAGTTGGGCCAGGTTGCCCTGAATCGCCTTGGTGATCGGATGCGAGGAGTCTGGATCCGCTAGCGATTGGAGAGAGGACCTCGAGTCGCTGAGCACGGCCGCCTCCTTCCATCCTTTCCCTAACACGCACTCCGTGGCTTGGAGGATAGCATACAGCTCGGCTTGGAAGACTGTACAGTATGGCTCCAGCTTAAACTTTCGGGAAAGGACTTCTGCCTGCCCTTTCCAACAGGTCAGGGCGGCTCCTACCTTTCCCTCCAGTTTGCTGCCATCTGTATAGATCTTCACAAGACCTTCTGCCAGTTTGCTATCCTCCTCCTCGTTCTCCAGACACTCAAAACCTATCATACTGCTGCTACCGGGGTGGTCCGAATCCATGAAGGATACCCTTTCCTCCACCTTTCTCCCCCTCAATATTGCCTGGGGTTTCCCTCGCTTCGCCTCATAGAGCTGGGATGCTTCATGGACCCTTAGGTCCAGCGGAAGCAGCCCCGACAATATTAAGGCGGAGTTGAGTGACACCGTCCTGTAACACTTTGCGATTTTTTGAGCGAACCCCCTTTGGACAACAGAGAATTTCTTTTTTGTTATGATTTTATCGGCTTCCCCCTGCCAAACACTCGCCGCATACAGGATTATCGGCTCTATGACCGCTATATATATGGTTCTGATGATTTCAGGTTGGAGGCCCCAAGTCGTTTTTGCGGCTCTTTGAATTCCTTTAAATATGTTTAACGCTTTGCCGCAGATGTATTTTATATGGTTATTAAAAGTTAATTTTCTATCTATTAGTAGGCCAAGAATTTTGATTTCATTTGTAATCTCTATTTGGACTCCCCCCATGGTCAGTACCGGCGCGTCGAATTTCAGCTTTTTTGTTATGATCATAGCTTTGGTCTTATGTGCTGCAAAGTTGAGCTTGTTCGACGCGCCCCATCTCCTGACCAGGGAGAGTCCCATGTTGGCCTTATCCTGTACTGACTTGGAGTCTCCGCCGTCCACCATCAATATGATGTCGTCCGCGAATGCTTGGCAGTTAATATTGGCGTCGGTGAGCTCGTTCAGGAGAGGATCCAGCAAGATGTTCCAAAATAAGGGGCCCCCTATGGACCCCTGTACGCAACCTTTGTTGGTGGGTTTGCTGAACTCCTCTCCCGCGTATCTCACCGTCACCATTCTATTGTTAAAGTAACTACTAACTAAGTTTCTGAGATTTCTTGGGCAGTTCATGTTTTTTAATTGGTAACGGATCCGCGGCCACCACGCATTATCGAAGGCCCCCTCTATATCCAGCGAGATCAGGGCCACTATTCTCTTCTCCGCCACTTTGCCTCTGATCTGCTGGACCATGTCGTAGAGGGAGTCCTCCGTCCCGCGCTGCGGCATGAACCCGTACTGCCTTACGTTTAGTTTGGGTAGTATATGCCATTTTAATCGACGCACTAACATTTTTTCAAATATTTTTCCTAATACTGGCAGCAAACCTATTGGCCTGTATGACTTGGGTTCCTGGTAGTTGTCTTTGCCGGGTTTCCTAAGCATTATTATTGTCGCTTTTTTCCATGCGTTCGGGAAGTGGGCCAGGGCTAGGCATTTGTTGAAGATCGCGAGAGCTAATTCGCTGTCCGCTTTAACAGTCGCTGCGCATATGTCGGCCGTGAAACCGTCTCCACCCGGTGCCTTTTTCGGGTTGAACGAGTCCACAGCGTGCATCAGCTCGGCTTCCACGAATGGGGGGGTCATGAACATCATGTTCATCTCCCTCATTCGCTTCCGCCGCGCTGACTCGCACTGCTCTGTGGACTTCGCTTTCCCCTACTTCGGTATCATCCGGGTAGAAGGTCTCAGCCATTATGCGCACCGACTGTTTGGGGCTGGTGGTGATGCCCCCTCTCGCGATTGGTAGATCTTCTCCCTGTGCTCTTGTTCTGCCTATCACCCTGTATATACCCTCCCACATGGTTTCCCGGTTTTGTTTCTGGCAGAACTCCTTCCAACTCTTCACCCTGGCTACATTCATCTCTCTTTCGTACTTCTCTTTTGCATCCATATATTGCTCGACTACCCATGTTTTGCGACTCGGTGCTGCCCATTTTATTCTCCTTTTTAGTTTGTTCTTTTCTTTCTTCATTCTCTCAAGCTCGTCGGACCACCACACAATCTTTATTTTACTATTTATCTTTTTTGGTTTTGTATGTTTATCACAGTTTATTTCTATTGATTTGGTATATTTATTTATTGCTAGTTCTAATTGATCTATATCTACTATTTTATCTATTTCTGTTTTGTTTATGTTATTTTCTTTAAATAAATCTTGTATTCCTTTTTTATAATCTGTCCAATTTGTTTTTAATGTGTTATATTTCCTAGTGGTTTTGTTGTTTATGTTGCCATTCATTTTGTTATTTCCCAGTTTTATTTTAAAAGAGATTGTGTTGTGGTCCGACGTTGTCACTCCATCCATCACCTTCCAGTCTAACACCTTATCCAGCATGTCTGTCGAGCAATAGGTCACATCCACACAGCTCTTGTATTCCTTCCCTCTTCGCCAGGTCTGGAAGGTTGGTCTGCTTCCTTCGTTTAAGACGTGGAAACCCAAGTCATTAATTGTTCCTAGCATCTCCTCCCCCCTGTCATCACTACGTACGCTTCCCCACCACTCGCTCCACGCGTTGGCGTCCCCTCCTATGATAATCCTATCTGTTCCCAGTTTCTCTATGGCGCGTTTTACCTGAACCATATACGGGCCTATGTCTTTGTCCGGCTCAAAGTAGTAGGAGATCACTCCGAGTTCCCATTCTTGTGTTATGATCTTTATTGCTACTATATTTGTAGTTATGAGGTCGGGAAATTGTTGGATTTTTGTGTTCATGTTGAAGACGGCTATCGCCGCCTTGTTCACTTTCCCGACCTCTTGTGCTGCCTGGTAGAATCTAACCCCGGATTGACCTCCCACTACTCCCGCGTTTCCCGTATACGGTTCCTGCACCAGCGCCATAAAAGATTTCATTTTGGCAGCCTCCAGGAGCAGCTCGCTTGTGGCGTTTCTGCTCCTTTGGAGGTTTGCCTGGAGGACGCCGTATATCTCATCTCCCTCTCCTGTCCTATCTGTCACCACCTTAGCAATACGCTATTCTGGCTCTTGCTATTTTTTCCCACGATAGCGTTTGCGGGCAATTGGGGCTAAAGGCGTTGTGATGTTTTTCTTTACTTCCTATCTTCTTGCAATTTATGCATTCAGGGGCACTATTCTTATTGGGGCACACTGTGAATAGATGGTCTCCCCCGCAGTGGCAGCAACTGTCCGACGGCTCCTGGCAGACCCGCTTGATGTGGCCGAAGCCCAAGCAGCGGGAGCATCGGATAATCGGGGACTGATCCTCTACACGGGATAAACCCCATTGCAGTTGGATAGTCCCCGCCTCTGTCAGTTGCCGCCATACTACGGGTGCCACCTTTAGTACCACATGTGCCACGTGTGGATTTCTAGTCCTTTTTTCATAAAGTGCCTCTATTTGGAGTTCTTCTTTTGTACTCTTTTGTCCTGCTTTGTTGAAGTGCCTCTTTATCGCTTCCTCCACTTGTTCTTTCTTTTTTTCTCCCATCACATATTTGACTATTATCAGTGGGTTCTTATTTATGGCTGTTTCAACTTTTAAGCTTTTATTTCCTTCTAATCTTTCTTTCAATCTCCTGGCTTCCTCCTTTTTCGCACACCCTATTACTACCTTTTGCCCTCTCACTTTTTTCACCCTCCTCACCTCGCTCCACTCCCCGTCCCCTTCGACCGACTTCCTGACCTGTTCGAATACTTGTTCGCTCGTCAATTTTTCGTCGGTCGACGCGACTATTATGGAGTGCAGCGAGGTGGGTATCTTCCTTACTTTCTGCGCATACGTCTCCTTGCTTACTTCTCCTATTGCCTCTTTCACTATTTCCCTTATATTCGTTCCTCTATCTGCTTCTGTCTCTCTTTCTTTTTTATTCTTTTTGCTTTCTTCGCTTATTTTCTCTATCTTTCTTTCCATATTTTCCATTCTTTCGCTTCCTTTCTTTAGTCCCTCTTTTCCTTCCTTTATTAGTTCTTTTATTCCTTTCTGTTCTTCCATTATTTTTCTACTTATTCCTATTATCTCTTCATTCATCTTCTTATTTCCTTCTATTGTCTTTCCATCCTGATTCGTCATTCCTTTACTTTCTATCGCTTCAATGATTTTCTTACTTTCATCCATCATTTCTTTCATTCTTCTAGTTACCTTCTCTATTTCTTTCATTCCTTCCCCTTTTTCTAATACACTTATTTTCTCTTCTAATACTTTTATTTTCCTTTCACTCTCCTTTTTTTGTTCAGACACTTTCATCGTCCATTTTTCATCGCTTTTTCTGCTTTCTTCTATTTGTGTACTTAGTCTTTCTATCATCCCAGTCATTCTTTTTTCTTCTTCTACCCTCTTCTCTTCTCCTCTTCTGAACATTTCTTTCATTATATCTATCATTTCTTTCATCTCTTGCTTTCCACCTTCCACATCTATTGATTTTCTATCATCCATCTCTTCTTCCTTTCCATTCCTGCCTTTCTTTTTTAATTCACTTTCCAATTCCTTGTTCCTACCCGCTATTTCCTCTACTATTTTTAATAATTCTATTGCTTGTTCTTTTACCTTGATTTTATTGTCCTTGGTGACGGATTTTCCTTCGTTGATGCACTCGTGTAATTTTGTATGCGTTCCTTTAGCCCTTGTTACCAGATCACAGACTTCTATTATGGGTCTTAGGGAGTCCATGTCTAGTTTTGTATCTACTTTTACTTTTGGTTTTTCCGGTTCTTTCCTTGGGGGGTTTGACGAGGAGATGCTAGCTGTTGTTCGCAATTTTTCGAATCTACTTGCATCTACATTTGATCTCCTACGCTCTGTTATCGGGTCGCTGCTATGGTACATTTTGACGTACACAAAATAATTTAACACACAATAAATTAATAAATGAGTCAATAGACGAAATTAAAATAAAATTAAAATAAATTAAAATAAAATTGGATAAAATTGAAATAAAATTGAATAAAAACAAATAAATAATTATTAAAATAAAGATTAATGTGTCAAAAGACGATTCAATAAGTAAATAAAATGAATTAAAAAAGTAATACTACAATTAAATTGAATTCGAATCAATGAGTCAAAAGACAAATTTAAAATAAAGGAATAAAATAAAATTTAAAATTGTATTGAATAAATCAATGAGTCAAAAGACAGTTAAAATATTCAATAAAACTAAACTAAATAAATTAAAATTGGATGAGCCAAAAGGCAAATTCAATTAAATTAAATGAAATTAAATAAAATTAAATTAATAAATTAAAAACAATGGGTCAAAAGACAAGATTCAAATTCAACTACTATAATATTACTAAACTATTTGAATAGGTCAAAAGACACTATCCAAGAATGAGTCAAAAGACTGAATTTACTAATACTATTTGAGTTTTGTATAGTGTACTGTTTGAGTAGTGAGTGTCTGCCTTTATGTGTGTGTAATGTGTGTTCTTAGAAGGACCTTGGGGATACCTAGTCAGTTTTTTAAAAATCGCGATAATATAAAATTTTGTCAAATCCTACAAACTAAGCCTGTCCTCAAAAGAGGTACAGGGTATCAAAATCACAGTCAAATTAATAAATAGACGAAATAAAACACACAATTAATATTCAAATAAGTAAAATTAAAATAAAACCTGCCCTTAAGAGGTGCAAGGTGTCAATATAAATTAAAATTGAAGAATTTTTGCACACAACGATTAATTCTAAAACTAGGCCTGCCCTCAAAAGAGGTGCAGGGTGTCGATCACAGTCAAGATACACACAATAAACGCAAAATAAATAATACAATTAATGTAGTAAATGCAATAAATGCAATTTGTCGATGCTTAACCTAAGTCTGCTCTCAAAAGAGGCGCAGAGTGTCCTAATTCTAAGTAAAAAACCTAACTAAATTAACCTATATTCAGGCTCAATAGAGACCTGAATTAGTCAAGAATACTTATATACTATTCCTGAACTCAAAAGGAGTTACAGGAGGTCAAATTATACCTTTTAGATCCCGATTTCCTATGAGAAATTTTTTGTATGAAAAACTTAATTTTTATTTTCTTAAGCTCTATGTCCTCTATGTAGAGTCGTTTGTCACTCTATCAAATTACAAATAATTTATGGGACCAAACCGTAAAAGTTTGGTCGAAATCGGTCCAGTAATTTCGGAGATAGGTTTTTTCCAAATAGGGGTGACTTTGGGGTTGGGGGGTTGTTTTTATTCCCGAATGGGGTAGTGTTTCTATACCCGATACTTTTTCTCCAAAGAACCCTATGTGGGAAAACCCTCTAAGTGTCCCTTTTGTCAGTTAACACTCCTTTAATCCGTTTTCCGTCTAAGTTTTTGTTTAAAGGGGCGTGGCCTAATTTCCCCAACCTGGAGGGTTGTCCCGGGTGATTTTTGACTTCAGATTCCTGTAAAGGGGGATATCCTACGTCGAAAACCTCCCGGACTTATTTCTGAGAAATCAGTATTTTTTGAGATATTAGGTATTAAACAAAATTTTCCCTCTTCTTGATTAATTGTCAATATCGTCCCAACTAGGGGTGGGAAAATTATTCTAAAAAGTTTATAAGATAGGGGAAGAATTGGGCCTTCCAAAGATACTTTTACTATAATTTTGGGATTAAAAACTACAAAGATATTAGACACGAAAAAAGGTAAACAAAGGGACACACTAAAAATAAAAACTTAAAACTATACAAACTTATTTGTGCGGTTTTGGGGTAAATTCCTGAGTTTTGGGACAGTCGGCGCTTGGAAACGCTTTAATTTTTTGAAAAACTTTAAAAACTATTTAATTGTGCCTTTCTTTGGCTACACGTCTATATATTTAATATTAGGATTTATTAAGATTATCTATTTTTAAAAGACAATATTTATTGCCAGGTCCCCTAAAACTGACCGCAAAAAAGTTTGTTTGTCGAATAATTTTTTCCGGTATTAACCCTTATCGGTCAAATGTGGTTTTTTAGATGCTTATAGTTGGGTTTAATCCCTCCTAAAAATTTGGTACTTAAAAACTAATTATAACCACTTTTATATTGGGTTTTATATTTGAGATTTCGTAAAAATTTCAGTGGGGAAAAATTTCTGTTTTAGAACCCTATATCTTTGGACAGGGTGGTCCAAAAACAAATTTTTCTCCGTCAAAAGTGGTTTTGCTTACTTATCTAGCTAAATGTACAAAAATAATTTTAAAAAATGCAAGGATTAAAAAGTGAATTTTCAAACTACGTAATAATACAAATTTACTTTTGCGGTCGAACAAATTTCTGGGTTCTACTTTGGGGGGGTGGCGCTCGGAAACGCCTAGCTCCTCCCTTAAGATTTTACTACTAATAGATAGAGGGTAGTCCGGCCTTTCCTGTGATATATAGTTTTTATTTTTTAATTTATATTTTCATATAAATTAAATCGGTTTATAATTTTGAAACAATTTTTGTCGTTACAATTTAAGTTTGTTTTCGTCTAATTTCTCTAAATACTAAATTTTTGCCAAAGATTCTTTTTTCACAGGATAGCCCGGGTCAAGTTCCTCTGATAATCCAAAATCCAGATTTTAAAACGAACAAAAACCGGTTGTTATTCAACTTTCTATGGTTTTGGGGGTTGCCCCGCCGGTCCCGAAAGTCGAATAACTTCGCGCGTATGCAAGATAAAATTCCAAAAATTTTTTAATATTATTCCTAAAGGATTGACAAATTTAATTTTGATTTTTAATTTATGTACTACCGATCTGGATTTTGAGTTATTCACGCTTATTTACTACTTTACTATAAAAAATTTTTGGGACCTTGTAACTCCGTTGTTTTTTGGGCTAGGCTGATGCTGAAGACACCAGCTTGTCCGCTGCGATGTCCTCTCTTCAGCTGTGGTAGTTTTTTCGGTGTCGCTGCAGTGGTTCTTGGACCTCGTGGTCGGGTGGTTTCCGGACTTTGTTAGAAAAGTCCCTGGTTTTTGCCCGGAAAAATCCGGAACTCTTCTGGCGCCTTCCTCTCGTCAAATGGGGACCTTCCACAGTCCAAAACTGGTAGGTCACCGCTGTGGTTTCCGAGTTTCGGCTCCTCCAAGTTCCAATTAACCTCTAAATTCAGGTTTTTTCCCCTTATCTCACTGATTTTCACACTTAGCACCTGAGTGTGGCACACCGTTTGATTCGTCTCGCCGAGACGAATCCACTGATATATATCACTTTGTATTTTGCACTACTTTTACCACTATTTCGAATTTTTTGGTACGGAGCTCAATAAAATCGAACCGCTCGGGTCTAGCGCTACGGGGCAACTGGGCATGCTGCTAGGTTAGGTTAGGTTAGGTTAGGTTAGGTTCCCCTTTTATGGAACCTTGCCTTCGACTGGGTACTCAGACGTCCCCTTCCGCAGCGGGCTAAGATCATCTGCTACGCGGATGACACATTAGTGGTTGCCCGCGGTCGTGATTATGAAGAGGCAGTTAGGACGGTTAAAATAAGCTGCATCCTAGTGGTCGGCCGGATGAGACAGTTGGGGCTTGAGGTAGCCACACACAAAACGGAGGCTATAGCTTTTCATGGTCCTAGACGCAAGCCGCCACCTGGTACCGAAGTCAGAGTGGATGATGTGAGGGTCCAAATAGGACCTTCAATTAAATACCTCGGGCTCATATTGGACAGCCGGTGGACGTTCAGCGAACACTTCCGCCGGTTAGTCCCAAGGCTGACGAATGCAGCAGCGGCGCTAGGCCGCCTTCTGCCTAACATTGGTGGTCCCAACATGACATGTCGGCGACTCTTCGCCGGCATAATAAGATCGATGGCATTGTACGGTGCCCCAGTGTGGGTAGAGTCTCTAACTGTCCGAAATAAGGCTCTGCTGCGACGTCCGCAGCGGACAATGGCGGTGAGAGCCGTACGAGGGTACCGCACGGTATCGTGGGCGGCAGCTTGCGCATTGGCTGGTGCTCCCCCATGGGAGCTGGAAGCGCAGGTCTTGGCCGAAACCTATCGGTATCGGACTGAGGCTAGAGCCCGTGGGGAGCGCCCCGCTCTTGAAGAAATGAGGCATGTACGTAAGGAGGCACAGGAGGCCTTGCTGGAGAGGTGGGCGATCGACCTGGAGTCTGCCAGGTATGGTACGCGCACCGTTGATGCAATACGCCCAGTACTATCTGACTGGGTGACACGAAATCACGGATCTCTCTCTTTCCACCTTGTGCAGGTGCTGACCGGACATGGGTGTTTCGGACGCTACCTGCACAAGATTGCACGGAGGGAGGAGACTCCGCAGTGCCACGATTGTGGCGCTGCAGATGACACTGCGCAGCACACTTTAGAGGTGTGTTCCGCCTGGGACTCCCAGCGCCGCGATTTGGTGGCTGTGATAGGAGGGGACCTCTCCCTGCCCGCAGTGGTTAGGGCCATGCTGGACAGCGAGAGGGCTTGGCTGGCGATGACCTCATTCTGCGACGAAGTCATGGCGCAGAAGGAGGCCGCGGAGAGGGTTCGTGAGGACGCTACCCACGCGGCCCTAATCCGACGTAGACGGCAGGGCGGTAGGATGCGTGCATTTGACCGCGTCCTTCCGCTGTAATCGAGGCCAGCAGGCGGGGATTGGGTAAATTCACGCCTGCATTGCACGGCCTTGACAGTCTGGGGGTGATGCCTAGATGTGCTCGGGCATCGCCCCGACCGTGGAGTGGCCCCGGCGTATAGCCGGGCCCCGCCGGGGCGGTGTGGTTTGATTCCCAATAAGGAACCCACGCTGTCATATCCGGCAGAGGAGGGCACATCCCGGAGTTTTAGTGGGTAGGGTCCCCCCATCCCGAGCAGCCACTGAGCCAGCCCTAGGGTTGGCTGAGTGGGTGGGCGGGAGGTGGGGGGAGGAGTCCCACATAACCCCGTCGCCTACCCAGCGGCGGGGTATGCGTAATGCATTTCTCCGGGTAAAAAAAAAAAAAAAAAAGGTTAGGTTAGGTTAGGTTTACCATGGCATGGGGTGCTAGGTCAGACAACCTCCTCGTGGTGCACCCTGGGCAACGTCGGCTTGAGCGGAACCCATGCTCGCCGGCGGCTAATGGTCTGGCAAGTGGAGCCGTAGAGTCGGGCTCGGAGGATGGCGCCTTCAAGGTGCGTGGGCCGCATTTGCGGTCCCTTTTGGTTTGATGCCTTGGCATCTCGCTGAGTGAGGGAGGCGTTCACGCCCATCGTAAGGGTGTGGGGCCGGGGACCGCCACCTTTCGAGGTGGGGGTTGCGAGGAGAAAACCTCTACAAAAATCACAAAGACGTGGCCAGGTAGGGTTCCCTCGCCCGGAAGAGGGACTTCGTATTACGATTATGTTGCCTATGTTTTCGAGTGTTCTGTCATGCGATCCCGCTAACACCGGGCGCCCTGGGAAAGCTGCTACCCAGGGTGTGAAATCTGTCCGTAGCGGCCAATGCGCTCCGGTTGGCCACCGGCGCCAGGAGATATCCGGGTCTTCTGGTGAGAAGTTTGCATCCGAGGCGTATGTTGGAGTAAAAGGCCCTTCTCAGGGCCAACCCAAAGGCCCTTCTCAGGGCCAACCCAAAGGCCCTTTTCAGGGCCACCCGAGAGGCCAGGTAGGGTTCCCCTCGCCCAGAAGAGGGGAAAATCGTATGGAAATGTTGGATAATTGTGTTTATGTTTCGTCATGCGCTCCCGCTGACACCGGGCGCTTCGAGGTAGCTGGGCCTCGAAGTGAGAAATTTGTGACTAGCGACCAATGCGCTCCGGTTGGTCACCGGCGCCAGGGGGATTCCGGTACCCCTGGTGTGAAGTCCCCTACCGAGGCGTTCGCAGGAGTTAGGTTTCCAAAAGGCCCTTTTCAGGGCCAACCCAAAGGCTCTTTTCAGAGCCAAGCTGTAGTAAAAGGCCCTTCTCAGGGCCAGTCCGAAGTAAAAGGTCCTTTTCAGGGCCAACGAGAGATTGGAAAAGGCCCTTCTCAGGGCCAACCAGAGGGAAAAGGCCGAGTTTACCACTCGGCCATTATTACGGTGCATCCAGGCTCCATACTCCGGTTGAGAGGTGGAGGGGATAAGGAGACCGGAATGACGCTCCGCAGTAAGGGTAAAGTGGTGGCGGATGTCCCGGAGCAAACTTTGGATCCTCCGCCTTCACTAACACCTGTCGCAGAACCAGTAGCAGCGCCATCACCCGCTACTGCAACAACACCAACTGCTGCCGATCCCATAGCGGAAACACCGACTTACACTGTGGTGACACCACCTGCCGTTGAAGCGGCCTTAACACACAGCGGTGAACCAATAGAGTGGGCTCCTAAGAAGTCAAAAGCCAAGGCGACCAAAGTTCCTGTCGTCAGATTGACACGCACGCCGATACCGGGAGTATCGTCAAGCGGAACTGTAAAGGGAGGAGAAAAAAGCCCATCTTGGACGTCCATGATGTCGGCTTTGTCGGAAAGCTGCGAGACAGACTGTAGAATATCTGGTACTAAGAGGCACTTGGGCTCAAACCCTTGCTCAGACTCCGAGACGGATTCGGAAGTAGCTGGTCTCCATCAGGTTGGGCTGGATAAGGCCAGAGATCAGCTGCGCCGCATGACAGCGAGTGACTACATGAGGGACAATGATCGTCTAACCCGTGAGGCTTTGGATTGGACGCTTGAACCGGAGCCCGAGCTCCCGAAACGATCAACAGAGCCCCCACCAAGAGCGGAGGTACTGAATGCTGATGCACTGCGAGTAAGAGCGATGCAACAGATTAACAGCATCAGGGAAGTGTCTGCCAAATCTGGCAAACTAAAGGGCACATGCCAGAAGGCGCTAAAAGAGGCTACAGCGGCGTTAACAGACATCGTTGAGACTTTTACGGCCAGAACAATCTCCGAGGAAACAAAGCGACTTTTAGCGGATAACGCTCGTCTCAACAGAGAACTCGAGATTGTCAAAGAGGAATGCAAAGCGTTACGCAATGCCTTTGAGGAGCGGAACCGCGCTTTGTATGAGGCACCACCACCCGCCACCTCTGAGCCAGCACTGACGGCAGGCTTAATAGCGGAACTGCAACGGTCGCTCAGCGCTCGGTTGGATAGCCTAGAAAAACGTCTCCCGGTGGCATCAACTGAAACGAAAAAGAAGAAACAAGCAGCGCCTCTAACTTCGACACTGACGTCCACAAAGGCTGCGCCTACATCAGTCCCGATCCCGGCCCCGGGCACTTCAACTAGTGGGCCCAATAACGAGGAAATACAAGCCAAAGCTGCTCCACCTGCAGAAGCCTGGACCAGAGTGACACGGAAGGGCCGCAAGCAAAAGTCGGCTCCACAACCTACTGGTGCCCCAATAGAAGCATCAAAGGCAGCGACGACGCAGCAAAAGGGTGCTAAAAAACCCAGAAAACGCCGCATAAGGCCGGCAAGGACATCAGCAGTAGTGATAACCTTGGAGCCCGAGGCTCTTGAAAAAGGCGTCACGTACGCTCAAATAGTTGACAAGGCAAAACGGGAGATACAGCTCCCGGATCTCGGGATTGATGGAATTCTGTGCAAAACTGCGGCGACAGGGGCCCGAATCTTTTCTATACCTGGAGCTGAGAGCGGGAACAAGGCAGACACCCTCGCTGAAAAGCTGAGAGCCGCCCTCTCAGGGATCGCTAAGGTTGCCAGACCCGTAAAATGTGTTGATCTTCGTGTTACGGGTCTGGATGACACGGTTCAGGAGAGGCACGTCGTAGACGCAATTGCGACAAAAGGTGGATGCCCTCCTGATCAAATAAAAGTAGGGCAAATTCGCTTCGGTCCAGGCGGTGCCGGCGCAGTGTATGTTAAGTGCCCCGCAAGCGCAGCGAAGGTAATCACCGACGCGGGTAGGCTTCTTGTTGGCTGGAGTTCGGCTCAGGTGAGAACACTGGACCCGTTGCCCATGCGTTGTTTTAAGTGCATGGGTATTGGTCATACCCGGCAACGGTGCCCGGTGCAGGAAGACCGCAGCAGTCTTTGTTTTCGTTGCGGAAAACCGGGACACCTGGCCATTAGTTGCAACGCTGCATTCCATTGCGCAGTATGCGAGAATGCGCGATGCCCCAGTGGTCATCGCATGGGGGGAAGTAAGTGCAACCCTCCCCGTCTCAGAGGTAAAGGTGTCCTTATAGCCTGGACCCCTGCCCACGTTGGCAATTCTTTGGAGGTAGAGACACGGGAACAAATCATCAATGAATAGGCCCGGTTATCTCAACTTTCTTCAGGGGAACTTAAATCACTGCGCCGGTGCGCAGGATCTCTTCATACAAACTATGGCGGAGGAATCTGTTGATGTCGCAGTGGCCTCAGAGCCCTATATAATACCACAACAACCTAACTGGGCGGGAGATCTGGCAAATTCAGTAGCCATCTCAGTGCCGGTTGCTTCCCCTTCTCCGCTAGTCATAAAGGAAAAGGGGCTAGGTTACGTTGTTGCGATATATGCTGGAGTTGCTGTAGTCGGCGTATACTTCTCGCCAAACCGTCCGGTACCCGAATTCGAATCTTTCGTGGGTCTTTTGGGGCTGGTTGTCAGAAGGCTCGCACCGACACCAGTAATTGTTCTGGGTGATCTGAACGCAAAACACGCAGCGTGGGGCTCTCGAGTCACCGATGTTAGGGGTGATATCCTCTCGGAGTGGGTGATCACGTCAGGCCTGGTGGTGTTAAACCGGGGAACAACTTTAACTTGTGTGAGGAGGAGAGGAGGTTCTATCGTCGATATCACCTTCGCGACTCCCACCCTAGCCTCACGCGTCGAAGGGTGGCAAGTCCAGAGCAACCAGGAGACCCTGTCAGACCACAAATATATCTCCTTCAGAGTATCTCCTACTCTATCTGGGACCCAGGCTCCCCGGCATCACCGGCAAGCAGCTCGATTCCCAAGATGGGCACTAACGCACTTAGACGTAGATATGGTCGGAGAAGCTGCACTAGTGCAAAGCTGGTGCACTCCGCCCTCGATAAGCGATAGAATCGTCGACGAGCAGGTGGCTCACTTTAGCAAATCGATGGCAGCGGTGTGCGATGCTTCTATGCCTCGCGCAGGAACACGTAGGCCTAACAAGAAGCAGGTTTATTGGTGGTCAGCTGAGATTGCTGCCCTTCGTGATACCAGTAACAGAGCCAGGCGGGCCCACAAACGATGCCGAAGACGTAGGCATACGGAGGAGGAGGAAGAGCATCTCTACGCCACCTATAAACAAGCCAAAAAAGATCTCCAGGTAGCCATTTCCCGTGCGAAGGTGGAAGCCAGGAAAGAGTTTCTGGAAGAACTGGATGGAAATCCGTGGGGGCGTCCGTATAGAATGGTACGCAATAAACTTAAGCACGGAGCGCCTCCGACGGAAGACTTTGAACCTGAGCTCTTAAACAGAGTCGTTTCAGGCTTGTTCCCGAGTCGAGTTGAGTTTATCCCGCCCGCTATGACACCGCTATCGGTCGAACAAGATCACGCAGATAACGCACCTTTGATTACGGAGGCAGAGTTTGATTCAGCCGTCGATCGGCTCCGAGTCAAAAACAAAGCTCCCCGCCCCGATGGAGTGCCCGGTCGGGTTCTTGTTTTGGCCTTAAAGCATCTTGGAGTGCGACTGCGTGACCTTTTCGATTCTTGCCTACGCTCAAGAACCTTCCCAAGCCGTTGGAAGAGTGGCAGATTATGCCTTTTGCGCAAAGAGGATCGTCCTCAAGATTCGCCGGCGGCTTATAGACCCATCGTACTGCTGGATGAGGCGGGCAAGCTTTTTGAGCGTGTGCTCGCAGCCCGCATCATCCAGCACCTCGAGATAGTAGGACCGGATCTGTCCAAACATCAATACGGATTCCGCACTGGACGGTCCACAATAGACGCCTGTCTTGAACTAAAAAGGCTAACCGATGCTGCGGTAGGGCGCGGGGAGAGAGTGTTGGCTGTATCGTTAGATATTGCTAACGCATTTAACACCCTCCCCTTTGCTTGTATTATTGAGGCTATGCGCTTCCACGGCGTGCCAGCCTATCTTACTGCAATCGTGGGAGACTACTTACGGGGGCGCGAAGTCACATTTATAGCGCCTGATGGTTGTCGTGTAGTGCGAAAAGTAAGCTGCGGTGTTCCACAGGGGTCCGTACTCGGGCCTCTCCTGTGGAACCTCGGCTACAATTGGGTCTTACGAGGTGAAATGATGCCCCAAACGAGTATCATTTGTTATGCTGATGATACTCTCGTAGTTGCATGGGGTAGCGATTTCAAGGAGGTAACCCGTAGAGCGAGCGTCGCTACAACGCTTGTCGTTGGGCGGATCAGGCTGCTGGGACTAGAAGTGGCTCTAACAAAAACTGAGGCCATGTTCTTTTACGGCCGCTGCAGACGGCCACCCGCAGATTCTGCCGTTCTTATAGACGGAGTGAGGGTGCATGTGGGGTCCAAAATGAAATACCTGGGCCTTACGTTAGACAGTAAATGGTCGTTTACGGAACACTTTCGCCGTTTGGGGCCAAAAATTACAGGTGCTGCTATGGCTCTCAGCCGGCTGCTGCCAAATATAGGAGGCCCCGATACAACGTGTCGGCGACTCTATGCGGGCGTTCTAAAAAGCATGGCGCTCTACGGCGCACCAGTTTGGAGACATGCCCTCAATCGCCAAAACAAAACCTTGCTGCGTAGACCACAGCGAATAATTGCGGTGAGGGCCATTCGAGGATACCGAACGGTGTCCTTTGGAGCGGCATGTTTATTAGCGGGGTTCCCCCCTTGGGAACTAGAAGCTGAAGTGCTTGCAGCTGCCTACGACTGCAGAGCACAAGCTCGGTCTAGAGGAGAGCGACCTACCCCAGAAGAGGTGAGGGCCACCAGGCGGTTAGCGCAGGAGGTCCTCATGGTAAAATGGGCGGAAGGCCTGGAGAGCCCAGAATATGGCACCCAGACAATTGAAGCCGTACGCCCCGTGCTACCACAATGGGTCGGCCGGCGGCACGGATCTCTTACCTTTCGGCTGGCGCAGGTGCTGACGGGCCATGGTTGCTTCGGCAGATACCTGTGCCGAATCGGCAGGGAGGCGACTCAGCAATGCCACGAATGTGGGGCGGCAGAGGACTCAGCGCAGCATACCCTGGAGGTGTGCGCAGCCTGGAGCCAGCAGCGCAGTGCTCTGACTGCGGAAGTGGAAACGGACCTCTCCCTGCCCAGCATAGTCAAGGCTATGCTGGGCAGTGACAGGTCCTGGGAAGCCGTGGCCTCCTTTTGCGAAGAAGTTATTTCGCAGAAAGAGGCCATGGAGCGGATCCGCGAGAACGATATCCTGGCGGATCAACTCAGGCGCAGACGATTAGGGGGAAGGCGACGGCGATACGCCCATCTCCTACCTCCTTAACGTAGCCAGCGGGCGTAAACAGGGCAGTTTGCGTTCGCATTGCACGGCATCGTTCGTCTGGGAGGGACGCCCCGAGTGTGCGGGGGCATCCCTCTACTTGTGAGGAAGCCCGGCGCAAGCCGGGCCCCGCCGGGACGGTGTGGTGAAGTCCCATACAAGGATCCCACGCCGTCATAATCGGCAGAGCGGGCACACCCCAGTGTTTTAGTGGGTATGCCCGCGGGCGTTGACCTGGTCATGAGTTGTGACCGGCTGAACGCACGTGGGAGAGCCCCACATAACCTCGCCGCACACCCAGCGGCGCGGTATGCATAAGGCAGCATTTCACTGGGTCAAAAAAAAAAAAAAAAAAACTGGGTCCTTCGCGGCATTCAACTTCGCAGACTCAGCATTATCTGCTACGCAGACGATACACTCGTCACAGCTAGGGGCGAAAATTTGGATGATGCAGGACGCCGAGCCATTATGGGGACTAGCTTGGTCATACGCCGCATTAGAATGCTGGGCTTAGAAGTGGCGGTAGAAAAAACCGAAGCCATTCTCTTCCACGGGCACAGAAGGGGACCACCTGTAGGGGCGAACTTATTGTTGGACGGTGTTCGAGTTCCTCTAAAGCGCCACCTAAAATACTTGGGACTTCTGCTGGATGGACGCTGGAATTTTCGTGAACATTTCCGGCAACTGTCTTCGAAGCTTGTCAGCGCAGCAGCGGACTTGGGACGGATTCTTCCTAACATAGGAGGCCCTAATATTAAGTGCCGTCGACTCTATGCAGGAGTCATCCGCAGTATGGCGATGTACGGGGCTCCTGTATGGGTAAATGCACTGAGCGAGCATAACAAGATGCAGCTTAGAAGACCACAACGTGTGGTAGCAACCAGAGCGGTAAGGGCATACCGCACCGTCTCATGGGCGGCCGCATGCACCATGGCGGGAATGCCTCCTTGGGAGCTGGACGCTCAGGTTTTGGCTGAGGTATACCAGGAGCGGACGGCTGCTAGGGCACGAGGTGAGCGCCCTGCTCCCGAGGAATTGGCACAGGTGCGTCGCCAGGCGGAGGAAGAACTTCTGCGGAGATGGGAGCAAATGCTTCAAACTCCCACTTACGGGGTTAGAACATTAGAGGCGATACGCCCTGTCTTGGAGGAGTGGAAGACTCGCAGGTTTGGGTCTCTGACCTTTCGGCTGGTGCAGGTATTGTCCGGGCACGGCTGCTTCGGGCAGTACCTGCACCGGATCCAGAGGGAGGCGACTCCAACCTGTCATGAGTGCGGTGCTGCGGTGGACACTGCTGGGCATACCCTTGAGGAGTGTCCAGCGTGGTTGCAGCAGCGGCGTGCCCTGGTCGCGGTGGTAGGGGAAGACCTCTCCCTGCCCAGCGTGGTTAGAGCCATGTTGAGCAGTGACAGGTCTTGGGGGGCAGTGGTCTCCTTCTGCGAGGATGTCATCTCGCAGAAGGAGGCCGCCGAGAGGGTCCGTGAGGAACAAGCCCACGCAGACTCTCTCAGACGCAGGAGGGTGAGGGCTAGGAGAAGGCAACACGATCGGCTCGTAGTCGTTACCGATGGAGGCCAGCGGGGTCCGGACTTGGATCCTGCATTGCACAGGCCTCTGTTGATGGACGGGGATGCCCCTAATGCCTCGGGGCATCCCCCTGATGGATGGGTCCGTACAAGACGGACACTCACTGGTGAGGTCGCGGAAGTATCCGAAAGGGTTCCCGTGGCCTCACCCAATGTCGTTTCCTCGCTGGGCGTGGTACCGCCGGATGGTGGATCGTTCGCCCGGGGAAGTCATGGCCCGTCGGTGAGGTGAGGGGCATCGTCAGGTTTTTAGTGGGTAGGGCCCCCCTCCTCTCGAGCAGCCGCTGAGCCAGCCCTCGGACTGGCTGAGTGGGTGGGCGAGAGGAGGAGGGGAGGAGTCCCACATAACCCCACCGCACTCCCAAGGCGGTGGGGTATGCGTAATGCATTTTCCTGACGTAAAAAAAAAAAAAAAAAAAGGTTAGGTTCTTTTTTTTTTTTTTTTTTGAAACCTGCTGTTGTTTCAGGTTTCAGCGATTTCCTCTGACATAATCAGAGACTTTTTATATCTGATTTGTGTTTTATATCCTGTTTGTTTATATTTATTTAACTATTTTGTAAATATTCTTTGTATATGTTATGTCTATTATTTAACTTTTATTTCTGTCGATTGCTGTTCTTACTATTTTAACTATGTATATCAGTAAATCGTTTCTCATGGTTTTGTCTTCTATTATCTGTTGTAGTGTGGTTTTGTTTATTTTGTACTTTATTTTTGTTTCCAGGTTCATCTGTTCTAGTCTATGTTTGGGGCATTCTACTTTGAGATGGATGGCGGATTCTTCTACTCCAGGTTCGCATATACAGTCCGGGTTGTCTTTTAATTTGAATCTATGTAAATAATGTGCAAATCCACCGTTCTCAGGCAGAGTAGGTGACTTGGTTCAATTTGTCTAACTATCTTATATGCCGTGCGGACATCTGGGAAAAAGAGTTTTGTCGTTCCCGCGGTTTCACCTTCGTCATACCTTTGCTGCCAAGCGTAGAGCGACTGTTCCCTTAGTAATCTTTTGATGTGTGAAACTGGACATAGATCATACACTGGTGCTGTTTTCTTATGTGCCGCTTCTTTGGCTAAAGTGTCTGCTCTTTCATTTCCTTCTATGCCTATGTGTGCTTTGATCCATGCCAGTTTCACAGTTTGATTTAGGTGCTCCAGTTCTTCTAGATTACTTTTTATTTGAATGACTAACGGGTGTAGCATTTTTGTGTTCTCTAAAGACTCTAAAGCAGATCTAGAGTCACTTAATATTGTTGCTTCTGCGAACTTGTTTTTCTTTATTAATTCCGTGGCCATTAAAATGGCATGTAGTTCAGCCTGATACGCCGAACAGTAGTCTGCCAATTTATATTTGCCTGTTTTTAGTTCTTTTCCATCCTTCCAGATTGATATTGCTGATCCTACTTTATTTTCAATTTTACTACCGTCTGTAAATATGTGATGTCCTCTTAATTTTGTAAGTATTTCTGGTCTGAATTTCTTAATGATTTCAAAGTTGAAAGAAGTGTTTTTGGAAGGATGGGGTAAATTTGCGTGTGATAGACGTATCTCGATTTCTCGACTTGGTAATTCGTCTATACATCTCGATCGTTTTGCGACGTAGATTTCGGCAGCTTCTTTTATGCGTAGATCCAGCGGTAGGAGTCCAGTTAGGATAAGAGCAGAGTTTAGAGATGCTGTTCTATACGTTTTTGCGATTTTTTGTGCTATACCTCTCTGAACAGTGTTTAGATGTTTCCTTGTTTGAATTTTTTCTGCTGCTGGCACCCACACGCTGGCCGCATATAAAATGATTGGCTCGACCACAGCGGTATATATAGACCTTACTATTTCGGGATTCAACCCCCATGTAGTTTTGGCCATTCTTGAAAGTTGCTTATGAATGTTGATGGCTTTTTTGCAGACGTTTCCTACATGAGAGTTGAACGTTAGCTTCGTGTCTATTGTGACTCCTAAGATTTTTATTTCTTCAACCGGAGAAATCGGCTCCCGTTCCATGTGCAGAACAGGTAATTCATACTTGAGCTTTTTAGTAAAAGTCGCAGCGTGGGTTTTTCAGGTGCGAATTTTAATTTGTTGTTTATTCCCCTATTGATGCACGTGTCTGAGGATCCGGTTGGCTTGGTCTTGAATCTCGATTCCGCTGTTGCCTTTGAATATTAACACTATGTCATCAGCAAAAGCTTGAACCTGTGCCCCCATAGTTTCCAGCTCCTCCAGTAGAGGGTTCAATAGTAGGTTCCAAAATGTGGGTCCTCCTGGTTAGGTTAGGTTAGGTTAGGTTAGGTTAGGTTGGGGTGCTAGGTCAGACAACCTCCTCGTGGTGCACCCTGGGCAACGTCGGCTTGAGCGGAACCCATGCTCGCCGGCGGCTAATGGTCTGGCAAGTGGAGCCGTAGAGTCGGGCTCGGAGGATGGCGCCTTCAAGGTGCGTGGGCCGCATTTGTGGTCCCTTTTGGTTTGATGCCTTGGCATCTCGCTGAGTGAGGGAGGCGTTCACGCCCATCGTAAGGGCGGTCGTGGTGCAAACTTCGCGCCACTTCTGGCCGACCCGGAACCCCGCACGTGGTGTGGGGCCGGGGACCGCCACCTTTCGAGGTGGGGGTTGCGAGGAGAAAACCTCTACAAAAATCACAAAGACGTGGCCAGGTAGGGTTCCCTCGCCCGGAAGAGGGACTTCGTATTATGATTATGTTGCCTATGTTTTCGAGTATTCTGTCATGCGATCCCGCTAACACCGGGCGCCCTGGGAAAGCTGCTACCCAGGGTGTGAAATCTGTCCGTAGCGGCCAATGCACTCCGGTTGGCCACCGGCGCCAGGAGATATCCGGGTCTTCTGGTGAGAAGTTTGCATCCGAGGCGTATGTTGGAGTAAAAGGCCCTTCTCAGGGCCAACCCAAAGGCCCTTCTCAGGGCCAACCCAAAGGCCCTTTTCAGGGCCACCCGAGAGGCCAGGTAGGGTCCCCCTCGCCCGGAAGAGGGGAAAATCGTATGGAAATGTTGGATAATTGTGTTTATGTTCCGTCATGCGCTCCCGCTGACACCGGGCGCTTCGAGGTAGCTGGGCCTCGAAGTGAGAAATTTGTGACTAGCGACCAATGCGCTCCGGTTGGTCACCGGCGCCGGGGGGATTCCGGTACCCCTGGTGTGAAGTCCCCTACCGAGGCGTTCGCAGGAGTTAGGTTTCCAAAAGGCCCTTTTCAGGGCCAACCCAAAGGCTCTTTTCAGAGCCAAGCTGTAGTAAAAGGCCCTTCTCAGGGCCTGTCCAAAGTAAAAGGTCCTTTTCAGGGCCAACGAGAGATTGGAAAAGGCCCTTATCAGGGCCAACCAGAGGGAAAAGGCCGAGTTTGCCACTCGGCCATTATTATGGTGCATCCAGGCTCCATACTCCGGTTGAGAGGTGGAGGGGATAAGGAGACTGGAATGACGCTCCGCAGTAAGGGTAAAGTGGTGGCGGATGTCCCGGAGCAAACTTTGGATCCTCCGCCTTCACTAACACCTGTCGCAGAACCAGTAGCAGCGCCATCACCCGCTACTGCAACAACACCAACTGCTGCCGATCCAATAGCGGAAACACCGACTTACACTGTGGTGACACCACCTGCCGTGGAAACTGAAGCGGCCACATCACACAGCGGTGAACCAATAGAGTGGGCTCCTAAGAAGTCAAAAGCCAAGACGACCAAAGTTCCTGTCGTCAGATTGACACGCACGCCGATACCGGTAGCATCGTCAAGCGGAACTTTAAAGGGAGGAGAAAAAAGCCCATCTTGGACCTCCATGATGTCGGCTTTGTCGGAAAGCTGCGAGACAGACTGTAGAATATCTGGTACTAAGAGGCACCTGGGCTCAAACCCTTGCTCAGACTCCGAGACGGATTCGGAAGTAGCTGGTCTCCATCAGGTTGGGCTGGATAAGGCCAGAGATCAGCTGCGCCGCATGACAGCGAGTGACTACCTGAGAGACAATGATCGTCTAACCCGTGAGGCTTTGGATTGGACGCTTGAGCCGGAGCCCGAGCTCCCGAAACGATCAACAGAGCCCCCACCAAGAGCGGAGGTACTGAATGCTGATGCACTGCGAGTAAGAGCGATGCAACAGATTAACAGCATCAGGGAAGTGTCTGCCAAATCTGGCAAACTAAAGGGCACATGCCAGAAGGCGCTAAAAGAGGCTACAGCGGCGTTAACAGACATCGTTGAGACTTTTACGGCCAGAACAATCTCCGAGGAAACAAAGCGACTTTTAGCGGATAACGCTCGTCTCAACAGAGAACTCGAGATTGTCAAAGAGGAATGCAAAGCGTTACGCAATGCCTTTGAGGAGCGGAACCGCGCTTTGTATGAGGCACCACGACCCGCCACCTCTGAGCCAGCACTGACGGCAGGCTTAATAGCGGAACTGCAACGGTCGCTCAGCGCTCGGTTGGATAGCCTAGAAAAACGTCTCCCGGTGGCATCAACTGAAACGAAAAAGAAGAAACAGGCAGCGCCTCTAACTTCGACACTGACGTCCACAAAGGCTGCGCCTACATCTAGAAACGACAAAGGGTCAGTCCCGATCCCGGCCCCGGGCACTTTAACTAGTGGGCCCAATAACGAGGAAATTCAAGCCAAAGCTGCTCCACCTGCAGAAGCCTGGACCACAGTGACACGGAAGGGCCGCAAGCAAAAGTCGGCTCCACAACCTACTGGTGCCCCAATAGAAGCATCAAAGGCAGCGACGACGCAACAAAAGGGTGCTAAAAAACCCAGAAAACGCCGCATAAGGCCGCCAAGGACATCGGCAGTAGTGATAACCTTGGAGCCCGAGGCTCTTGAAAAAGGCGTCACGTACGCTCAAATAGTTGACAGGGCAAAACAGGAGATACAGCAGCCGGATCTCGGGATTGATGGAGTTCTGTGCAAAACTGCGGCGACAGGGGCCCGAATCTTTTCTATACCTGGAGCTGAGAGCGGGAACAAGGCAGACACCCTCGCTGAAAAGCTGAGAGCCGCCCTCTCAGGGATCGCTAAGGTTGCCAGACCCGTAAAATGCGTTGATCTTCGTGTTACGGGTCTGGATGACACGGTTCAGGAGAGGCACGTCGTAGACGCAATTGCGACAAAAGGTGGATGCCCTCCTGATCAAATAAAAGTAGGGCAAATTCGCTTCGGTCCAGGCGGTGCCGGCGCAGTGTATGTTAAGTGCCCCGCAAGCGCAGCGAAGGTAATCACCGACGCGGGCAGGCTTCTTGTTGGCTGGAGTTCGGCTCAGGTGAGAACGCTGGACCCGTTGCCCATGCGTTGTTTTAAGTGCATGGGTATTGGTCATACCCGGCAACGGTGCCCGGTGCAGGAAGACCGCAGCAGTCTTTGTTTTCGTTGCGGAAAACCGGGACACCTGGCCATTAGTTGCAACGCTGCATTCCATTGCGCAGTATGCGAGAATGCGCGATGTCCCAGTGGTCATCGCATGGGGGGAAGTAAGTGCAACCCTCCCCGTCTCAGAGGTAAAGGTGTCCTTACAGCCCGGACCCCTGCCCGCGTTGGCGATTCTTTGGAGGTAGAGACACGGGAACAAATCATCAATGAATAGGCCCGGTTATCTCAACTTTCTGCAGGGGAACTTGAATCACTGCGCCGGTGCGCAGGATCTCTTCATACAAACTATGGCGGAGGAATCTGTTGATGTCGCAGTGGCCTCAGAGCCCTATATAATACCACAACAACCTAACTGGGCGGGAGATCTGGCAAATTCAGTAGCCATCTCTGTGCCGGTTGCTTCCCCTTCTCCGCTAGTCATAAAGGAAAAGGGGCTAGGTTACGTTGTTGCGATATATGCTGGAGTTGCTGTAGTCGGCGTATACTTCTCGCCAAACCGTCCGGTACCCGAATTCGAATCTTTCGTGGGTCTTTTGGGGCTGGTTGTCAGAAGGCTCGCACCGACACCAGTAATTGTTTTGGGTGATCTGAACGCAAAACACGCAGCGTGGGGCTCTCGAGTCACCGATGTTAGGGGTGATATCCTCTCGGAGTGGGTGATCACGTCAGGCCTGGTGGTGTTAAATCGGGGAACGGCCTTAACTTGTGTGAGGAGGAGAGGAGGTTCTATCGTCGACATCACCTTCGCGACTCCCACCCTGGCCTCACGCGTCGAAGGGTGGCAAGTCCAGAGCAACCAGGAGACCCTGTCAGACCACAAATATATCTCCTTCACAGTATCTCCTACTCGATCTGGGACTCAGGCTCCCCGACATCGCGGGCAAGCAGCTCGATTCCCAAGATGGGCACTTACCCACTTAGACGTGGATATGGTCGGAGAAGCTGCACTAGTGCAATGTTGGTGCACTCCGCCCTCGATAAGCGAGAGAAGCGTAGACGAGCAGATGGCTCACTTTAGCAATTCGATGGCAGCGGTGTGCGATGCTTCTATGCCTCGCGCAGGAACTCGTAGGCCTAACAAGAAGCAGGTTTATTGGTGGTCAGCGGAGATTGCTGCCCTTCGCGATACCAATAACAGAGCCAGGCGGGCCCACAAACGATGCCGAAGACGTAGGCATACGGAGGAGGAGGAAGAGAACCTCTACGCTGCCTATAAAGAAGCCAAAAAAGAGCTCCAAGTTGCCATCTCCCGTGCGAAGGTAGAAGCTAGGAAAGAATTTCTGGAGGAACTAGATCGAAACCCGTGGGGACGCCCGTATAAGACGGTACGCAACAAGCTTAAACACGGTGCTCCCGCTACAGAAGACTTCGAACCCGAGCTCTTGAGCAGAGTAGTGTCCGGCTTGTTTCCGAACAGAACCGAGTTCATCCCGCCTGCTATGACACCGCCAACCGCCATGCAAGATCATGCGGATAGCGCTCCCCTAATCACGGAAGCGGAGTTTGATGCGGCCGTTGACCGCCTCCGGGCTAAAAACAAAGCTCCGGGACCCGATGGAGTGCCCGGTCGCGTACTCGTCTTGGCTCTAAAGCACCTTGGGGAGCGACTCCGTGAACTCTTCGACGCTTGCCTACGAGCGAGAAACTTCCCAAGCCGATGGAAGACAGGCAGGTTGTGCCTTTTGCGCAAAGAGGGGCGACCGCAGGATTCGCCGGCAGCCTACAGGCCTATCGTTTTGCTGGATGAGGCGGGCAAGCTTTTCGAGCGCGTGCTCGCAGCCCGCATCATCCAGCACCTCGAGACAGTAGGGCCGGACCTATCCAACAATCAGTACGGATTTCGTACTGGGCGGTCCACAATCGAGGCCTGCCTTGAACTAAAAAGGCTTACAGATGCTGCGGTGGGGCGCGGGGAGAAAGTGTTGGCTGTATCGTTAGATATAGCTAACGCATTTAACACCCTCCCCTTTGCTTGTATTATTGAGGCGATGCGCTTCCACGGAGTGCCAGCCTATCTAATTGCAATCGTAGGAGACTACTTACGGGGGCGCGAAGTCACATTTATAGCGCCTGATGGTAGTCGTGTAGTGCGAGAAGTAAGCTGCGGTGTTCCACAGGGGTCTGTACTCGGTCCGCTCCTGTGGAACCTCGGTTACAACTGGGTTTTACGAGGTGAAATGATGCCCCAAACGAGTATCATCTGCTATGCTGATGATACTCTCGTAGTTGCATGGGGCAGTGATTTTAAAGAAGCGACCCGTAGAGCCAGCGTCGCGACAACACTTGTTGTTGGGCGGATCAGGCTGCTGGGTCTAGAAGTGGCTCTAACCAAAACTGAGGCCATGTTCTTTTACGGCCGCTGCAGGCGGCCACCCGCAGATTCTGCCGTTCTGATAGACGGAGTAAGAGTGCATGTGGGGTCCAAAATGAAATATCTGGGCCTCACTTTAGATAGTAAATGGTTGTTTACGGACCATTTTCGCCAGTTGGGACCAAAAGTCACAGGTGCTGCGATGGCTCTTAGCCGGCTGCTGCCGAACCTAGGGGGTCCCGATACCACGTGCCGGCGACTCTATGCGGGCGTTCTCAAAAGCATGGCACTCTACGGTGCACCAGTTTGGAGACATGCCCTCAATCGGCAAAACAAAACCTTGCTGCGTAGACCACAGCGAATAATTGCGGTGAGGGCCATCCGTGGATACCGAACGGTGTCCTTCGGAGCAGCGTGTTTATTAGCAGGGTTCCCGCCTTGGGAACTAGAAGCTGAAGTTCTTGCAGCAGCCCACGACTGCAGATCACAAGCTAGATCCCGAGGAGAGCGACCTACTCTAGAAGAGGTCAGAGCCACTAGGCGTTCAGCGCAGGAGGTCCTCATGGCGAAATGGGCAGAAGGCCTGGAGAGCCCAGAATATGGCGCCCAGACTATTGAAGCCGTACGCCACGTTCTAACGCAATGGGTTGGCAGGCGGCACGGCTCTCTCACCTTTAGGCTGGCACAGGTGCTGACGGGACATGGTTGCTTCGGCAAATACCTGTGCCGCATTGGCAGGGAGGCGACTCAGCGATGCCACGAGTGCGGGGCGGCAGAAGACTCAGCGCAGCATACCCTGAAGGTGTGCGCAGCCTGGAGCCAGCAGCGCAGTGCTCTTACTGCGGAAGTGGGAACGGACCTCTCCCTGCCCAGCATAGTCAAGGCTATGCTGGGCAGCGACAGGTCCTGGGAAGCCGTGGCCTCCTTTTGCGAAGAAGTTATTTCGCAGAAAGAGGCCATGGAGCGGATCCGCGAGAATGATATCCTGGCGGATCAACTCAGGCGCAGACGATTAGGGGGAAGGCGACGGCGATACGCCCATCTCCTACCTCCTTAACGTAGCCAGCGGGCGCAGACAGGGTAGTTTGCGCTCGCATTGCACGGCATCGTTCGTCTGGGAGGGACGCCCCGAGTGTGCGGGGGCATCCCTCCACACGTGAGGAAGCCCGGCGTAAGCCGGGCCCCGCCGAGACGGTGTGGTGAAGTCCCATACAAGGATCTCACGCCGTCATATTCGGCAGAGCGGGCACACCCCAGTGTTTTAGTGGGTATGCCCGCGGGCGCTCACCTGGCCATAAGTCGTGACTGGCTGAACGCACGTGGGAGAGCCCCACATAACCTCGTCGCACACCCGGCGGCGGGGTATGCATAAGGCAGCATTTCACTGGGTCAAAAAAAAAAAAAAAAAAAAAAAAAGGTTAGGTTAGGTTAGGTTAGGTTGGGGTGCTAGGTGCTTAATAGCGGAACTGCAACGGTCGCTCAGCGCTCGGTTGGATAGCCTAGAAAAACGTCTCCCGGTGGCATCAACTGAAACGAAAAAGAAGAAACAGGCAGCGCCTCTAACTTCGACACTGACGTCCACAAAGGCTGCGCCTACATCAGTCTCGATCCTGGCCCCGGGCACTTCAACTAGTGGGCCCAATAACGAGGAAATCCAAGCCAAAGCTGCTCCACCTGCAGAAGCCTGGACCACAGTGACACGGAAGGGCCGCAAGCAAAAGTCGGCTCCACAACCTACTGGTGCCCCAATAGAAGCATCAAAGGCAGCGACGACGCAGCAAAAGGGTGCTAAAAAACCCAGAAAACGCCGCATAAGGCCGCCAAGGACATCAGCAGTAGTGATAACCTTGGAGCCCGAGGCTCTTGAAAAAGGCGTCACGTACGCTCAAATAGTTGACAAGGCAAAACGGGAGATACAGCTCCCGGATCTCGGGATTGATGGAGTTCTGTGCAAAACTGCGGCGACAGGGGCCCGAATCTTTTCTATACCTGGAGCTGAGAGCGGGAACAAGGCAGACACCCTCGCTGAAAAGCTGAGAGCCGCCCTCTCAGGGATCGCTAAGGTTGCCAGACCCGTAAAATGTGTTGATCTTCGTGTTACGGGTCTGGATGACACGGTTCAGGAGAGGCACGTCGTAGACGCAATTGCGACAAAAGGTGGATGCCCTCCTGATCAAATAAAAGTAGGGCAAATTCGCTTCGGTCCAGGCGGTGCCGGCGCAGTGTATGTTAAGTGCCCCGCAAGCGCAGCGAAGGTAATCACCGACGCGGGTAGGCTTCTTGTTGGCTGGAGTTCGGCTCAGGTGAGAACACTGGACCCGTTGCCCATGCGTTGTTTTAAGTGCATGGGTATTGGTTATACCCGGCAACGGTGCCCGGTGCAGGAAGACCGCAGCAGTCTTTGTTTTCGTTGCGGAAAACCGGGACACCTGGCCATTAGTTGCAACGCTGCATTCCATTGCGCAGTATGCGAGAATGCGCGATGTCCCAGTGGTCATCGCATGGGGGGAAGTAAGTGCAACCCTCCCCGTCTCAGAGGTAAAGGTGTCCTTATAGCCCGGACCCCTGCCCACGTTGGCAATTCTTTGGAGGAAGAGACACGGGAACAAATCATCAATGAATAGGCCCGGTTATCTCAACTTTCTTCAGGGGAACTTAAATCACTGCGCCGGTGCGCAGGATCTCTTCATACAAACTATGGCGGAGGAATCTGTTGATGTCGCAGTGGCCTCAGAGCCCTATATAATACCACAACAACCTAACTGGGCGGGAGATCTGGCAAATTCAGTAGCCATCTCAGTGCCGGTTGCTTCCCCTTCTCCGCTAGTCATAAAGGAAAAGGGGCTAGGTTACGTTGTTGCGATATATGCTGGAGTTGCTGTAGTGGGCGTATACTTCTCGCCAAACCGTCCGGTACCCGAATTCGAATCTTTCGTGGGTCTTTTGGGGCTGGTTGTCAGAAGGCTCGCACCGACACCAGTAATTGTTCTGGGTGATCTGAACGCAAAACACGCAGCGTGGGGCTCTCGAGTCACCGATGTTAGGGGTGATATCCTATCGGAGTGGGTGATCACGTCAGGCCTGGTGGTGTTAAACCGGGGAACAGCCTTAACTTGTGTGAGGAGGAGAGGAGGTTCTATCGTCGATATCACCTTCGCGACTCCCACCCTAGCCTCACGCGTCGAAGGGTGGCAAGTCCAGAGCAACCAGGAGACCCTGTCAGACCATAAATATATCTCCTTCAGAGTATCTCCTACTCTATCTGGGACCCAGGCTCCCCGGCATCACGGGCAAGCAGCTCGATTCCCAAGATGGGCACTAACGCACTTAGACGTAGATATGGTCGGAGAAGCTGCACTAGTGCAAAGCTGGTGCACTCCGCCCTCGATAAGCGATAGAATCGTCGACGAGCAGGTGGCTCACTTTAGCAAATCGATGGCAGCGGTGTGCGATGCTTCTATGCCTCGCGCAGGAACACGTAGGCCTAACAAGAAGCAGGTTTATTGGTGGTCAGCTGAGATTGCTGCCCTTCGTGATACCAGTAACAGAGCCAGGCGGGCCCACAAACGATGCCGAAGACGTAGGCATACGGAGGAGGAGGAAGAGCATCTCTACGCCACCTATAAACAAGCCAAAAAAGATCTCCAGGTAGCCATTTCCCGTGCGAAGGTGGAAGCCAGGAAAGAGTTTCTGGAAGAACTGGATGGAAATCCGTGGGGGCGTCCGTATAGAATGGTACGCAATAAACTTAAGCACGGAGCGCCTCCGACGGAAGACTTTGAACCTGAGCTCTTAAACAGAGTCGTTTCAGGCTTGTTCCCGAGTCGAGTTGAGTTTATCCCGCCCGCTATGACACCGCTATCGGTCGAACAAGATCACGCAGATAACGCACCTTTGATTACGGAGGCAGAGTTTGATTCAGCCGTCGATCGGCTCCGAGTCAAAAACAAAGCTCCCGGCCCCGATGGAGTGCCCGGTCGGGTTCTTGTTTTGGCCTTAAAGCATCTTGGAGTGCGACTGCGTGACCTTTTCGATTCTTGCCTACGCTCAAGAACCTTCCCAAGCCGTTGGAAGAGTGGCAGATTATGCCTTTTGCGCAAAGAGGGTCGTCCTCAAGATTCGCCGGCGGCTTATAGACCCATCGTACTGCTGGATGAGGCGGGCAAGCTTTTTGAGCGTGTGCTCGCAGCCCGCATCATCCAGCACCTCGAGACAGTAGGACCGGATCTGTCCAAACATCAATACGGATTCCGCACTGGACGGTCCACAATAGACGCCTGTCTTGAACTAAAAAGGCTAACCGATGCTGCGGTAGGGCGCGGGGAGAGAGTGTTGGCTGTATCGTTAGATATTGCTAACGCATTTAACACCCTCCCCTTTGCTTGTATTATTGAGGCTATGCGCTTCCACGGCGTGCCAGCCTATCTTACTGCAATCGTGGGAGACTACTTACGGGGGCGCGAAGTCACATTTATAGCGCCTGATGGTTGTCGTGTAGTGCGAAAAGTAAGCTGCGGTGTTCCACAGGGGTCCGTACTCGGGCCTCTCCTGTGGAACCTCGGCTACAATTGGGTCTTACGAGGTGAAATGATGCCCCAAACGAGTATCATTTGTTATGCTGATGATACTCTCGTAGTTGCATGGGGTAGCGATTTCAAGGAGGTAACCCGTAGAGCGAGCGTCGCTACAACGCTTGTCGTTGGGCGGATCAGGCTGCTGGGACTGGAAGTGGCTCTAACAAAAACTGAGGCCATGTTCTTTTACGGCCGCTGCAGACGGCCACCCGCAGATTCTGCCGTTCTTATAGACGGAGTGAGGGTGCATGTGGGGTCCAAAATGAAATACCTGGGCCTCACGTTAGACAGTAAATGGTCGTTTACGGAACACTTTCGCTGTTTGGGGCCAAAAATTACAGGTGCTGCTATGGCTCTCAGCCGGCTGCTGCCAAACATAGGAGGCCCCGATACAACGTGTCGGCGACTCTATGCGGGCGTTCTGAAAAGCATGGCGCTCTACGGCGCACCAGTTTGGAGACATGCCCTCAATCGCCAAAACAAAACCTTGCTGCGTAGACCACAGCGAATAATTGCGGTGAGGGCCATTCGAGGATACCGAACGGTGTCCTTTGGAGCGGCATGTTTATTAGCGGGGTTCCCCCCTTGGGAACTAGAAGCTGAAGTGCTTGCAGCTGCCTACGACTGCAGAGCACAAGCTCGGTCTAGAGGAGAGCGACCTACCCCAGAAGAGGTGAGGGCCACCAGGCGGTCAGCGCAGGAGGTCCTCATGGTAAAATGGGCAGAAGGCCTGGAGAGCCCAGAATATGGCACCCAGACAATTGAAGCCGTACGCCCCGTGCTACCACAATGGGTCGGCCGGCGGCACGGATCTCTTACCTTTCGGCTGGCGCAGGTGCTGACGGGGCATGGTTGCTTCGGCAGATACCTGTGCCGAATCGGCAGGGAGGCGACTCAGCAATGCCACGAATGTGGGGCGGCAGAGGACTCAGCGCAGCATACCCTGGAGGTGTGCGCAGCCTGGAGCCAGCAGCGCAGTGCTCTGACTGCGGAAGTGGGAACGGACCTCTCCCTGCCCAGCATAGTCAAGGCTATGCTGGGCAGTGACAGGTCCTGGGAAGCCGTGGCCTCCTTTTGCGAAGAAGTTATTTCGCAGAAAGAGGCCATGGAGCGGATCCGCGAGAACGATATCCTGGCGGATCAACTCAGGTGCAGACGATTAGGGGGAAGGCGACGGCGATACGCCCATCTCCTACCTCCTTAACGTAGCCAGCGGGCGTAAACAGGGCAGTTTGCGTTCGCATTGCACGGCATCGTTCGTCTGGGAGGGACGCCCCGAGTGTGCGGGGGCATCCCTCTACTTGTGAGGAAGCCCGGCGCAAGCCGGGCCCCGCCGGGACGGTGTGGTGAAGTCCCATACAAGGATCCCACGCCGTCATAATCGGCAGAGCGGGCACACCCCAGTGTTTTAGTGGGTATGCCCGCGGGCGTTCACCTGGTCATGAGTTGTGACCGGCTGAACGCACGTGGGAGAGCCCCACATAACCTCGCCGCACACCCAGCGGCGCGGTATGCATAAGGCTGCATTTCACTGGGTCAAAAAAAAAAAAAAAAAGGTTGGGGTGCTAGGTCAGACAACCTCCTCGCGGTGCACCCTGGGCAACGTCGGCTTGAGAGGAATTCATGCTCGCCGGCGGCTAATGGTCTGACGAGTCGCCCCCATAGAGGGGGGCGTTGTATGGCTGGACAATATTCAGCGGCCGCATCTTGTGTTTTGTGGCGATCATCTCAGCTGGCGTACCGGATAGCCTGGCTAGCGGCAGCCGAGTTTCACTGAGGAGGGCGGTAGCGCCCATCGTGAGGGCGGTCGTGGTGCGAACTCCGCACCACTTCCGGCCGACCCGTAACCCCGCACGTGGTGTGGGGCCGGGGACCGCCACCTTTCGAGGTGGGGGTTGCGAGGAGAAAACCTCTACAAAAATCCATATTGACGAGGCCAGGTAGGGTCCCCCCGCCCGGAAGGGGGTTTATCGTAATGGAAATGTCTACTGTCTCGAATGTGTGTTTGTTATGCTCTCCCGCTAACACCGGGCGCTCTGGGGAAGCTGCTACCCAGAGTGTGAAATTTGCTTGTAGCGACCAATGCGCTCCGGTTGGTCACCGGCGCCAGGGGGATACCGGTACCCCTGGTGTGAAGTCCCCTACCGAGGCGCTCGCAGGTGTTGTGTTTGAAAAAGGCCCTTCTCAGGGCCAACCAAAAGGCCCTTCTCAGGGCCAACCAAAAGGCCCTTATCAGGGCCAACCAAAAGGCCCTTTTCAGGGCCAACCCAAAGGCCCTTCTCAGGGCCAACCAAAAGAGGAGATGGGGGTTCTGCGTCTCAGAGGTGGAGGAGATGAGCAACCGAGAGAGCTCCGTGTATCGGTCGAGAGACTGCACACAGGAGCTGACGCTGGACAAAGCGCTGGGTCCGATGATAAACTGCGCAAAAATGAAGTGACGACCGAGAAGGTCAGAGAAGAGGTAGAGGACGACGTCTTCGTGGACGTTGAGGGTTTAGATGTGGAAAACCGGCAACTGATGCCGCCACCACCGCCGCCACAAAAGTCGACGCCATCGTCACCGTCTGTGCGATCGACCAGGTCCAGATCCGAATCCGGCTCTGGGCAGCCTGACTTAGACTGCCAAAGCAGTAACACTACTGTGCCTGCGCCCGTCCCACCCCCCACACCAACACCTGTGGAGGGTTCAAAACAACCCATGAAGCGGCAACGTGGTGCAGCACAGCTTAGTACCAGCGGAAGTGAAACCGCAACCCCCTTGCCACAGAGGAAGAGTGGCCATAAGGGGAAGAAACGGAAGGGGCGCGACTGCGATACTGGGGCGCGCTACGATATGTCTAGGGCCGGGTCGTCTCTCACTGGCGGATCGGACACCGGCCTCTCACCGACGGAGGACTTTGATATCTCGTCTGATGATACCGTGGATCCCCGCGAGAAGCGGAACATACGCGCCGGGTACCTTAAGAACCCTATGGTATCCGACGAGATGCTGGAACGAGACTCTGAAGCGGACTCGGAGCTCGATTTTGCTGAATTTGCCAATCCCGCCAGGTCTGATGCCAGCCTTAACACGCTTGTTCAGGATGCGGGCAAGCACATAAAGACGGCGAGGCATTGGATCGAGAAGTCTAAGAACCTCAAGGGCACTGTCAAGAGGGACATGAAGGGTGCCATAGAGGGATTGGCCAAGCTCATCCCCATCATGACGTCCCGTACAACAACGGAGGAGACCCGGTGCTTACGGGCAGAAAACCGGAGGCTTAGCAGAGAAATGGCACGCATGACGGCTGAGATGAGGGCCACACGCGAGAGGGTCGCGGAAATGGAAAAAGCCCTCTCCCAGCAGCCCCGTCTACCACCGCAGCCAATATCCCTGGAACCCTCCCCTACAATGATACGGGAGGATATAGTAAACAACATATCGGATGCCCTCCACCGAACGTTAATGCAATCGCTGGGCAATATGATCAACGCTCGCTTCGAGGGCATCCAAGACCGGCTACTACCGGAGAAACGGTACCGTCCGCCGCTTGCGGGTGACAAGATAAACGCTGCCGCTGGTCCACAACCTAGTAGCAGCCACCCTGTTGGGGTTCAAAGCCAGCGAGCAGATTATGTGGATGGGACGTCGAGGTCTCAATCCCAACCGACCTCGCTCACACCGGCTCAGCACACAACAACCGCGCAGATCCAGACCCCACCTCAGGGCGAGGAGTGGCAGACGGTGAGCAACCGGAAAAAGAGAAGTAAAAAGGGGAAGTCGGCGGCGACCACATCCAGTAAGGTCACTGTGACATCCTCCCCCACCGTCACCGAGGCGCCCTCTGGTCCCTCGACGACTCGGTCAGTCCCGGCTGCTGGTCTGCCCTCAAAGCTTTCAGCCCCAAAGAGATCGCAGGCTCCAAAACAGTCTCAGGCTCCCAAAAAGTCCCAGACTCCCAAAAAGCCTAAACTGAAGGCGCCCCGATCCTCGGTGGTGGTGTTGACCATCCCCCAGAGTACGGCAGAGCAAGGGATGACATACGCGCAGGTCATCTCCAGCGCCAAACAAGCTGTTGAGCTCAAGGACCTGGACATTGAGGATATCCGCATTAGGCCGACTGCCACAGGGAGTCGCAAGATTTTGGTACCCGGCTCAACTAGCGGCGGAAAGGCCGACTTGCTGGCTGAGAAACTGAAATTAGTTTTCGGGGATGCCATAAACGTCTCCAGACCCACCAAACGCGTCGACGTTCGCATTAGTGGGCTGGATGACTCAATAGTGGCATCCGAAGTGGCCAACGCAGTTGCTGTCAAGGGAGGGTGCTCTGCTGAGCAAGTCAAAGTGGGTGAAATCAGGCGGAGTCCTGGAGGAGTCGGCTCGATCGTCATTAAATGTCCGATCGCAACAGCGAAAACGATTGCCGACTCCGGCAGATTCATGATCGGGTGGTCTTCGGTGCAAATTCAAATACTGGAGACGCTCCCCATGCGATGCTTTAGGTGCATGGGGCTGGGTCACACAAGGCAACTCTGCCCGTCCGACACAGACCGCAGTGCTCTCTGCTTTAAGTGCGGTGTGGGCGGGCACAAAGCTGCTGGCTGCACTGCCAACCCAAAGTGCCATGTCTGCACAGCTGCAGGACTGTCCGCTGGACATATAATGGGTGGTAGAAGCTGCGCTCCTCCTCCCACTAAGCCGAAAACGGCCAGTAGGACCCAGGCCGCCACCGCGAGCACGAGCACTAACGCTCCTGAGACGACTCCAATGGTACTGTGATGTCTAGTAAACCCTACAACATCTTACAGGGAAATACCAACCACTGCGCCGCGTCTCAGGATCTAATGATTCTGTCAGCGACGCAGTGGCATGCAGACATCGTAGTCCTTGCGGAGCCGTACTCAACTCCGCCTCGCCCAAATTGGGCTGCAGATTTGGACGGGAACGTTGCCATCATGGCTCCTCTCACTACATCCTACTCTCCTCCTCTACAGGTCAGGGAGAGAGGACAAGGATTTGTCGCGGTCACATGGGGAGAATTAGCCTTTGTAGGCGTGTACTTCTCCCCCAACAGATCGGTCGACCAGTACGAGGACTGGTTGGACGGTCTTGCTGCAGCCATCAGACGCCTCTCTCACAGTCGGACTATCGTTCTCGGGGATTTCAATGCTAAGCATCCTGCTTGGGGCTCCCCGGCTCCGACTGTGAAGGGAGAGTTAGTCGTCGAATGGGCGGGAACTCTTGGCCTTGAGGTCATGAACCGGGGCACCGTGCACACATGCGTGAGACCGAGGGGGGGGTCCATAGTGGACCTCACGTTCGCCTCCCCCGCAGTGGCCTCACGCATCCGAGACTGGAGGGTGGTAAACGTGGTCGAAACCCTCTCAGACCACGTTTACATCGCGTTCATGATTACGCCGGCTCATGGCTCTACTGCCCGACCTGAACGCGCCTCAATACCTTTTCCGAGATGGGCGTTGACCAAATTAGACGTCGAACTGGCGGAAGAGGCCGCCCTGGTCCGGTCCTGGTGCCTTTCTCCTGACCTTACAGGCAGCGTAGACGCGGCTGCTGAGAGGATAAAGAGAGCCCTCACAGAGGTGTGCGACGCAGCCATGCCCAGGGTCAGAGCGCCGACTACCAGAAGGCAGGTATACTGGTGGACCGAAGAAATAGGGATCCTCCGGACCGCCAGCATGCGTGCCAGGCGCGCACTACTTCGATGCCGTCGTCGCCGAACCCATGTAGAGGGGGAGGAGGAACGCCTCAGGTCTACATATAGCGCCGCCAAGAGAGCCCTCAAAGCCGCAATCTGCCGCGCTAAAACCAATGCCTGGGAGGAATACCTCGACACGCTGAACAGGGATCCGTGGGGGCGTCCTTATAGAATGATAAGGAACAAGTTTCGCTCCCGAGCGCCCCCAACGGATTCCATGGAGCCGGGTCTCCTAACGCGTGTAATTGATGGCCTCTTCCCAACCGAGGCCCCTGTGACAGTGCCACACATGAGGCCGCATGCACCCAACATTGAAACGTCCTGGTCGTTTCCCTCCGTAACCGGCGAAGAGATGAAGGACGCCATGGAACGCCTCCGAGGGAAGAAGAAGGCTCCTGGCCCGGATGGTGTCCCAGGCCGTGTACTCCCTCTGGCCCTTAAACACCTCGGGCCCCACGTCATGGCTCTCTTCGACGCGTGCTTCCAAAGGGGAGAATTTCCCAAAACGTGGAAACGTGGCCGACTCTGCCTTCTGTTAAAGGAAGGAAGACCAACTGATTCTCCGGCGGCCTACCGCCCCATCGTCCTGCTGGACGAACTGGGCAAAATCCTAGAACGGATAATAGCGGATCGGATCGTCCAGCACCTAAACGACGAGGGACCGAACCTGTCGGATAATCAGTATGGCTTCAGGAGAAGGCTGTCCACAGTAGACGCCATAACTCGGTTGAAACGGCTGGCTCAAGAGGCTGTTAACAGAAGGGAGGGTGTCATTGCGATATCGCTTGACATCGCAAATGCATTTAACACCCTCCCATACAGCTGCATTAGGGATGCCCTCCAACATCACCGGCTGCCCACTTATCTAATGCGGATAATAGAGCACTATCTGCAAGACAGAGAAGTGCTCTTTACTAATTCAACGGGGCGCGTGGTTGTGCGCAACATGATGTGCGGCGTTCCACAGGGGTCGGTCCTAGGCCCGCTCTTGTGGAACATGGGATATGATTGGGTGATCCGCGGAGTTTTGCCGTCCCGTATCGGGGTCATCTGCTATGCAGATGACACCCTGGTCACCATACAGGGCAGCAATTACGAGGAAATGACCCGTCTTGCCAGTGTCGGAGCCGCGTTGGTAACGGATAGAATTCGCGCCCTCGGGCTTACTGTAGCAGCTGAGAAAACCGAGGCCGTTATGTTCTTTGGACGGGGGACCCCCAGACCACCAGCAGGGGCCCATATTGAGGTGGATGGGGTAAGAATACAATTAAAACCCTCAATCAAATACCTGGGGCTCTGGCTTGATTCCCACTGGAAGTTCAGTGAGCACTTCCGACGCCTGGGCCCCAGACTGGAGGGAGCGGCGGCTGCTCTGGGTAGACTCCTGCCCAATTTGGGGGGACCGAATGCCACGTGCCGGAAGCTATATGCGGGTGTCATCCGCAGCATGGCTCTATATGGTGCGCCAGTCTGGGTAGACGCCCTGAATTCAAACAATAGGGCTATGCTGCGAAGGCCACAGAGGACCGTGGCCAATCGAGCTATCCGTGGTTATCGGACCATCGCATGGGCTGCTACATGCGCACTAGCCGGCACCCCACCCTGGGAGCTCGACGCTCAAATACTGGCGGTGGTGTACAGTGAGCGTGCCGAGGCCAGGAATCGAGGAGAAAGACCCGCCATTGAGACCATGGTGAGAGTCAGGAGAGAGGCGGAAGAGCTCCTGGAACAAAGATGGGAGCAAATGATGGCACTCTCCCCGTATGGCGGTAGGGTCCTGGAGGCAATTCGCCCGGTCCTAAGCGCCTGGAGAGAAAGGAGGCACGGGTCGCTGACATTCCGATTGGTGCAGGTGCTGTCCGGGCATGGCTGCTTCGGAAAGTACCTGCACATGATCCGGAGGGAAGCGACCCCGTCGTGTCATGAGTGCGGCGCTGCTGAGGACACAGCTCAGCACACCCTAGAGGTGTGCAGCGCGTGGGATCAGCAGCGTCGCACCCTAACGGCGACGATCGGCCGGGATCTCTCTCTGCCCAGCGTAGTCAACGCTATGTTGGGCGGCGACAGATCCTGGCGTGCCGTTGTCTCCTTCTGTGAGGACGTCATCTCGCAGAAGGAGACAGCGGAGAGAGCTCGCGAGGTGGTCGCTCGAGTTGACCTCCTGCGCCGTAGGAGAGAAGGAAGGAGAAGACGCCAATATGTGCGCCTCCTTCCATAGTTAAGGTTGACCGGTCCCCAGTACCTGGGGTCCCCTTGCGCGTTGCGCCTCTGTTTGCACCCGCTTCTCGTAAGAGAAGTGGGCCGGCAGACGGAGGCGGTGCGAAGTGGGGGGACCTTAGGTGACACCCCGCTTTAGGGGGGGGCACCCCCGTGTGCTGCGACCGCGGCGCCGCCGGCACTCTGATCCGGGATTCCGCATAAGCGGGGCCCCGGGGCCTTGTGCCGGCGGTGCCGCGACCGCAGTGCTGCCGTTGACCTGGACGCTGCGCAAGCGACGACCGGGACATCGGCGGTGCTGTGTCGCGGCTGCACAGAAGGGGCGGTACCTGTCGACGAACGGCTCCTGGGGCGCGCTCCGTCTTTAGGCGGGAAGGTGGGTGGACGGAGATGCGCACCGTGCTGGGCGTCGCACAGGTACTGCGGTCATCGGAGAAGGGACCTGCGAGGTGTAAGCCTAGGCGGGTCTCTTCAGTGAGTAGATGAGAAGGGGGGTCGGGATCGCACAGTTGCGCGTCCCTTCCCTCCAAAGGGGCCAGCGTAGGCGGTTTGACAACCCGTCTGCGCATTGCACGGACCCGCTTGTCTGGGGGATAGACTAGTTGCACCTAGTCCTCCCCCTCCCGGAGGTGGGGCCTTACCAGCCCCCCACAAATGGGGGTGGTGGCCTGGAGAACTGGCTCGTTCCGTCCCCAGGCCTCATCCTCCCCCAGAGGGTGCACGCAGTGGTTTTAGCGGGTAGTCTCTGTTGGGGACCCTCCGCGGTATTTGCCGGGAGAGGACCCTGACGGGGGAGTCTCGCATATCCTCGTCGGTCGTCAGCCGGCGGGTTGAACGCGTAAATGCGTTTCCACTGCGACAAAAAAAAAAAAAAAAAAAAAAAAAAAAAAAAAAAAAGGTTCCGCCCTCTCTTTGGAGAGGGAAGCGACTGTGCAGTGTCGCTACCGGACGCGTCCCCCGGGTTGTGGATAGGGGCACGCCCTCCAGATATGGGGGGTACCGGCTTCGGCCGGCGCGGACAGCAACTGCACGAGGTGGGGGCGATTCAGCCCATGGCGCGCTCGCGCGTGTTAGAGAGGGCGCAAGTGTCCCAGGTTCTGGGTCGGCGTCCCAGACGTTTCTGGGTAGCGGCGGCGTGGATCGACGTGGGCGACGGGTCCGCTGGTTCGCTTACACCGGACAGCGGATAGGCTTCGGCCACCGTCGGCCAAACCGTTACCCCACATTGAGTGGGGCCGGGGGGAGGCACTAAACCGTGTCTCCTGCGAGGAAGACGAACCTCAATAAAAAAATCCTCAAAGTCCTGGCATTGGGACACGTGATGTCGGGGCGCCCGCTTTTGCGGGTGGCTGGTGGAGTGCATCAGCCCATTAGCGCCAACCTCAGATACCGCCCGACCTCTGAGTGTATTAGGGTTACCCAGGTGCAGGGGGCACCGCCTGGGTGGACATCGTAGATCCGCCATACTCGTGGGATAAGTTATGGAGACACTAAATTTTAAAAATCTTTTTGGAAGTAAGGGCGAAAAGTCCGGAGAGAAGGAGGAAAATAAGGCGGCTGCTTCAAAGCAGTCCGATCAGGCAACAACATCTGCCGCGGAGGAGAGAGAAAAAGAGGCTCGCTTTAAGCGACCTGAGGTGAGGACACCCGTGGTCCGATTGACGCGCACGCCTATACCATCTATGGCGGCGTCTGATAGAAGCAGGAGCAGAAGCGTTTCCTCTTGCATATCGGATACAAGTGAGTCGGAGGATTACGCGTATCCGGAATCAAAGAGTTTAAAACGATCGCGTTCTAAAGGGTTTTGTGCGTCGGGTGAACAAAGCTCTGAAGCGGAGGGTAAAAGAGCGAAGGCTGGTTCTATTGCTTCTAAGCGAATGGAACAGCAGCTGCTGACAGAATCGGAGTTAGCTGAAAAAGCGAGGAGGGTATTACCTCCCCGAGACCCGGATTTGGAAATTATTAAGGTGGACTGGCGAGAGGTGCCGACTACCGATATTTGCCAAAGTTTGCGAGACACAGCGGATGTGATTAGGGAGGTCGCCACAAAATCAGGCAACCTAAAAGGAACCTACATTCGCACACTAAAAGACGCGGCTGAACACATTCGTTCGGCTATGGTGGAAATTCCTACCCGTAGTGGTTCGGATGAGTACACGAAGCTGGAAACCAGCTATAAGTCACTGCAGTCAGACTTTAAGCGGATGCAGTCGGCTTACTTGCGGCTGCGGAAAGGTAATGAGGACCTGCGTGAGGAAATGGGGGCATTGAAGAATGAAGTGGCTCGCCTTGGTAAGGCACCTGCGGCTCGATGCCCAAACTGCACGGGTCACGCCGATGGTCACCGATCGGCTGAGACGGACAGGATAATTGCGATCATGAACGCTAGATTCGAAGGTTTGCAGAAACGGTTGGGACCGGAACCGCAAATGCGTCCTCCGCTCGCCGCAGACAAGGCGAACACTGGGGCACATCTTCCGGCTACCTCAAAGCCGATACCTTCAACATCCAGGAGAGAGAGTTGTGTGGCGGATATTCCTGCCACTCAAGGCCCAGCCCCTGTTTTATCTGGGGGGCAAAAACAAAAGGGCAAGAAGAAAAAGAAGTCGCAGCCTGCACAAACAGCAGCGCAACCAGAGGGACAATGGACTACTGTTGGTAAACGGGGCAAACCGGTAAAGGAGGTTCCTTCAGCTCCTGCCCCAAAGAAAAAGGAGGCGAAGAAGAAAAAGCAGCCTAAGCTGCGGCCGCCTAAAACGGCAGCCATAACCGTTAAGCTGCGGCCAGAAGCTGTAAGCAAGGGAGTAACGTACGCCCAAATTTTGTCGCAGGCCAAAAGTCAGCTCAATCCGGAGGATTTCGGCGTAGCAGAGGGCTTAACTATAAAAGTATCTGCAACGGGTGCCCGCATAATAGAAGTGCCGGGCGCTGAATGCGGTGAGAGTGGTGAGAAGGCAGACAAACTTGCCTCAAAAATAAGGGAGCTGGTCGACCCAGAATTTGCCGATATTTCCAGGCCTGTCAAATGTGCGGAGCTGCGCATCACGGGCCTGGACGACACGGCGTCGGCTAAAGAAGTGGTTGCAGCAGTGGCAAAAACAGGGCAGTGCCAGGCCGAATCGGTCACATGTGGAGAGATCCGCCGTGGCCGTACCGGAATCGGTACTGCAATTATCAAGTGCCCGGTGGTCGCCGCCAAAAAGCTCATTGCAGGCGGCAAATTGCGTGTGGGTTGGATATCGACTGGGATAAAGCTCCTCCCGTTGAGGCCTATGAGGTGCTTTAAGTGCCTGGAGGTGGGGCACGTCAGAGAGATGTGCACAGTAGAGGTGGACAGGAGTGACCTATGCTTCCGCTGTAGCAAGCCGGGGCACAAGGCCGCCCAATGTGATGCATCGCCGCACTGCGTTCTTTGCGCAACGGCGAAAAAAGAGGCAAACCATCCGGTCGGCAGCAGAGCGTGTAATGCTTCGCCACCCGCGAAACAAAACGGGCCAAAGAAGAAAACCTCACCTACTCGGCAGGCACTAGCCACGGTCGAGGAGGAGATGGAGGTCGCGGCCATCCCGTGATGATGGCTGCCCGGAGAGCAAGCCAAGGAGGACAAGGGTTCAGTCCATGTCCACCTTGCTTTGAGAGCCGGGCGGCGGTAGGAGGGACTACCGTCGCTCGTTTAGGGCTTTCGGGGTGTTCGGGCGCGTCAATGTTCCGGCGCGCCCTCGCCGCCGAGGGAGGGAGCTTCAGCTCCTTTAAAGAGGGGTCCGTAAGGACATCGCAGGGCGGGGCCGTGGTAGAAATTGGCAAAGCCAGATCTCACGGTTTTACTCGCCCATATGCGTGCGTGACGGAACATCTTGGGGTTTTAGCCGGTAGGAGTCCGGCATAACCCCCCGTCTCCCTGTCGGCGGGGGGTATCCATGATGGATTTCCCCAAGTAAAAAAAAAAAAAAAAAAAAAAAAAAAAAAAAAAGGTTAGGTTAGGTTAGGTTAGGTTAGGTTAGGTTAGGTTAGGTTAGGTTAGGTTAGGTTAGGTTAGGTTAGGTTAGGTTAGGTTAGGTTTCCGCCCTCTCTTTGGAGAGGGAAGCGACTGTGCAGTGTCGCTACCGGACGCGTCCCCCGGGTTGTGGATAGGGGCACGCCCCCCAGATATGGGGGGTACCGGCTTCGACCGGCGCGGACAGCTACTGCACGAGGTGGGGGCGATTCAGCCCGTGGCGCGCTCGCGCCTCAGTTGTGGGGGCCCTTCTTAGGGCCAGAGGACTTATTCTGGTCGTGGTATGGCGGACCTTCAAGGTTTGCGGAACTTTTTTGTTCTCTGTGGCCTAGTGTGGCGTAGTATGGCGAACAGTGTTCGCGGGAGTGCTCTGACACTCTACATGGTGGTCGTTGGACCTCGGTTCAGACGGTTTCTGGACTGTCGTGCGGCGGGGATCCCTGTATGACAGGACTCCGTCGGGCACCTTGGTATTCTTATTGAGAGGACCAAGGGGCTGGGCCACTGAGGCCTGGCCCGAGAGGAGCATACCTCACTAAAAAACCCCAAGCCGAAGCTTTGAGAGCGTGGTGATAGGCTGGATGGCCAGTGGGGGACTGGTCCCTAGCGCTAGGCGTGGAAGGGAGATACGAGAACCTGACTCGTTAAAAAACGGACAATCATTATGGAAGCAGCTCTAAAAACAAAACAACCCCAGGAGGGTACCGTCGTTGACGGAGAATCCCTCCCTTCGGCTTCGGCCGTTGGCAGGCCCCACGTATCTGGGGGGGGCCAGAACTGCTCCGTGCTGGTTGGCACGCGGTCATATGATCCCGCTGACCACGGGCGCTCGCCGCTTCTTCGGGCGGCCAGTGTGAAATTGGCTACGAGTGTCGATGACAGGAGAGGGCTTCGCTCTAGGAGAGAAAGCGAATTGGAAGACGAGTTGGTTTCTGACTCGACAGTCAGAAGTTTTGAATCGACCAGGTCGAGGAGTAGGTCGAGGAGTAGGTCGAGTAGGTCGAGGTCGAGATCTAGGAGTAGTGGTGGCCGTCCGGTCACTCTGAAGTTTTGGCGGAAAGATCGTTGTAAGGAAAAGAGCAAAGATGATCTTAAGCGCAAGAGAACCGCGAATGATGATGGTACAGCCAGTGATGAAACCACCACATCAGCCAAGGTTAAGGCCTCTGTAGGCAAGGGGAGAGGTCGCGGTCGCGGTCGTCCACCCACTACGGGTGAGTATGTCGGTCTTGCGAAGGCCAAGGCGGATCTGGCAAGGGTCGAAAGGGAAGCCCTAAAAATTCAAGCGGAAAAGGAGCTGCTAGACGCGGCAGTCTGCGCTAGGGTCACCCGTTCTGCGCCGGCTGCGGATAACGCGGTTGCAGGAGTGGAAGAGGACATTGAGACGGCCAAGACCATTGTAAGCAAGGTTCTGGCCAGCGTCGAAGTTGTCGAGAAGGTCGCTACCAAATCTGGTAGTTTAAAGGGCACTTTTGTGAAAATGTTGAAGGATGCTGCACAGGCTATAAAAGATTGCACGATTGAGTTGGCTCAACGCAACGCGTCTGATGACACCACGAGGCTAGAGCGGATCGTCGCTCGCCAAGAGAAGGAAATGGAGGAGCTCCGTAAAGAGCTGATCGCATTAAAAACCAGTATGGCACAGCAGGTCGCTACCATGGCTTCATCGCGGTTGGATGATGCCTGTTACATGGATACGAGTCCTCCTCCTCAGACCGCATTGGAAGAACTGGAGGCTCGCATAATGAACAATGTGACCGCTCGTATAAACGCACGGATGGAAGGCCTAGAGCCACGCCTTAACCCGGCTCCAAGTTATAGACCGCCATTGAAGCATGATGGCAAAAAGAAGGACGCGGCAGCCTTACAAAAGCAGGCACAAAACACGACGACCCCGTTGACAACGGTCATGGGACCTCCGCCAGTGCCCCCTGTGAAGGCCAAAGTAAAGGGCAAGAAGGTTGTGCCCGCTCCAGCTCAGGACAGTCAAGAGGTGAAGCGGCAAGAGAAGCAGATTCCACCTAACACCAGGCGGAATCCCTATCGCAAAGATAGGGAAGCGCGGGACAGCTCTATCTCGCAGCCGAGACAACCCCTCCCATCTACGTCTACTCCCGCAACCGTCGAAGGAGAATGGACGACTGTGGTTAAGAGGGGCGGAAAGGGGGTGAAGAAGAAAAATCCCGCGAGTGAACAGAGGCCCACTCAAACACAAGGCAAGACCAAACAGCCTCAAAGTAAAAGTAGAGCCAGACCTCCGCGCACCGCAGCTGTCGTTCTGACGCTTCAGCCAGGTGCAGTGGAGAAAGGTGTCACCTATAGCTCGGTGCTTGCACAGGCGAAGGCCAAAATCGATCCGGCCAGTCTGGGGATCGAATTCACAACATTCCGCAGAGCCATCACCGGGGCCTCTATCATCGAGGTACACGCGGAAGAAAATAATAAGAAGGCTGATCTCTTAGCTGAGAAAATCAAGGAAATATTTAGTGACGAGTTACTCAGAGTGTCCAGGCCGTTCAAGTGCTCTGAGTTGATGATTAGTAGTCTGGAGGACTCGGTCACGGCAGAAGAGGTCGCCAAGGCCATTGCCAATTTGGGGGGCTGTCCGGTCGATCAGGTCAAGGTCGGCACAATTAAGCAGACCAATTATGGCACGGGTGCAGTGTGGGCGAGTTGTCCGGTGGCAGCAGCGAAGAAGGTAATTGAAGGCCGGCTGCGTGTGGGATGGTCCTCTACCAGGGTTAAGTTGCTACCACCTCGAGATATGCGGTGCTTTAAATGTTTGGAGACTGGTCATGTCAAGGAAAGGTGCTCGGCTTGTGTAGATCGCAGCCAGCTGTGTTACAGGTGTGGTCAGTCGGGCCATCGAGCGGTGGAATGCGACAAAGACTTTCACTGTACCTTATGTGAGGAGGCCGGTAGAAAGGCCGATCATAGGCTGGGGAGCAACAGATGTTCGGCCCCCAAGCGCAAAATGAGAAGAGGACAGGCTGCGCCACGCAAAACTGCTGCGCAACAGCCTCCCAACCCACCGAACGGGGTAGAAGAAGGAGAGCCGATGGAAATTGCTCAAAATGCCTAGTACCATTAAGTTTCTACAGGCCAACATCAATCACTGCGCTGGAGCTCAAGATCTGCTCATTCAGTCATCGGCGCAGTGGTCGATTAACGTGATGGTTGTAGCCGAACCGTACATGGTTCCCACCAGGGACGACTGGATGGGAGACATTGACGGCTTGGTCGCGGTTGTGGTGAATCAAAGACTCGACACGACCTCTTTTGTCAGAGATTCGCTGAAAGGTCACGGGTATGTAGCTGCCCTATACGGTGACATAGTAGTCATAGGAGTTTATTTCTCTCCAAATAAACCCCTAAATGAATTCGAGAGTTTCTTGGTGCAGCTTGATTCGGTTATTGGTTGGTGTAGGTCACACGAAGTCATTTTAGCTGGTGACCTGAATGCCAAGTCGACAGAATGGGGATGTCCATCGTCGGATGCCCGAGGCGTTCTTGTCGAAGAGTGGTTGGTGGCACACGGTTTGGTCACTCTAAATTCCGGCAGTGTCGAAACATGCGTTCGTGCAAATGGCGGGTCCATAGTGGACATTACGTTTACAAGCCCCAACCTGGCACGACGCATATCCAATTGGAGGGTCCTGGTTGGGGAGGAAACGCTTTCGGACCATCGTTACATTCGGTTCGAAGCGTCCTCCCCAAGATCAGATTCGGTTAGTCGTTCGAATGTGGAGATTGGGCCCAGGTGGGCAATTAAAAGAATGGACAGGGACGCTTTAATCGAGGCTTCGTTGGTTGAAGGTTGGTCACCAATCCCAGAAAATCCGGAAACTGAAAGCGAGGCTGAATGGTTTAGTACTGCTCTCACTCGCGCCTGTGACGTGGCAATGCCTAGAGTTAAGGCACTGCCCCCTCTGCGACAAGTGTATTGGTGGTCTGCTGAGCTCGCTGACCTACGTGAGACCTGCGTAGCTGCCAGACGCCAATACACCAGATCTCGCAGGAGAGGTAGACGACGAGGTGAAGTGGAAGAAAACCGCCTCTACACCGCTTACCAAGACGCCAAAAAGGCGCTGAGAGCTGCCATTGCTGAGGCAAAAGAAAGAGCTTGGAAGGAGCTCCTCGACTCCCTTGCACAAGACCCATGGGGCAGGCCATACAAGCTCGTTATGAGCAAGCTTCGTCCCTGGGCCCCACCTCTTACATCCAAAATGGACGAGGAGGTGCTGCAAAGAGTGATAGAGGCGCTCTTTCCCCCTAGAGGTGACCAACGACCTCCGCTTGGTATACAAAGACCGAGTGCAGACGCAAGAACTGAGGAAGTCCCGGAGATGACGGAGGGAGAGCTGGGTTCCGCTATTTTGAGGCTTCAATCTAAGAACAAGGCCCCTGGACCAGATGGCGTTCCTGGGTGTGCCCTAGTGATAGCCTTGAAAAACGGACTGGAGTACCGATTCCGCAAGCTACTAACGTCTTGCTTGCGGGAGATGTGTTTCCCACAGACATGGAAAACTGGAAAACTGGTGCTGTTGAAGAAGGAAGGTCGGCCGGTGGACTCACCATCTGCGTACCGGCCGATCGTTCTCCTAAATGAGGCAGGGAAATTATTCGAGCGAGTAATAGCTGGCCGCCTCCTTCAACATTTGGAGGAAATCGGGCCGAATATTAGTGACAACCAGTACGGCTTCAGACAGGGGCGGTCAACTATAGACGCCATCTCCAAAGTAAGAACTTTGACAGAGGAGGTAACAGCAAACGGGGGAGTGGTACTGGCGGTGTCTTTGGACATCGCCAACGCTTTCAACTCCTTGCCGCACTGTTGTATAGAGGAGGCGATGGCATGGTTCGGTTTTCCATTGTATCTTCGGCAAATAATCATGTCCTACTTGTCAGGCCGCAAAGTTGTCTTCCCTATGGCGACTGGACGGGGTGAAAGAGTGGTGTCTGCCGGTGTTCCACAGGGTTCGGTCTTAGGACCGCTCCTGTGGAACATAGGTTATGACTGGGCCATCCGAGGTTCGAATCTAAGAGGGGTCAACGTGTTTTGTTATGCGGATGATACCCTAGTCACGGCTAGAGGAGACAATTTACAGTCGGCTGCGACCCTTGCCGTGGCTGGGGTATCCCAAGTGGTGGACCGTATTAGACGACTGGGCTTGAGAGTTGCAATGGAGAAATCGGAAGCCATTTGTTTTCATGGGCCCCGCAAATCTCCACCTGCCGACTATAAAATCCGAGTGGGGGAAGTTGATATAAAGATCGGAAAGACCCTAAAATACCTAGGTTTGGTCTTAGATGGAAGATGGACATTCAAGAGCCATTTCGAACAGCTGGTTCCCAAGCTCAGACGAGTATCCCTGGCTCTGTGTAGACTCATGCCGAACTTGGGGGGAGCAAGCACAGTTTGTCGCCGCCTTTTTGTAAACGCGGTTCGTTCGGCGGCCCTATACGGGGCACCTATTTGGTCACGAGCCCTAACGTCTCGTAGCAGAAACCAACTACTGCAGGCACAGAGGGTTACAACATTAAGAGTAGCGCGAGCATACCGCACCGTATCGGGGGAGGTGGCATGTTTGCTGGCCAGATCCCTACCCTGGGACATAGATGCAGAGGTTTTAACCAGGGTGTACGAACAGACTGCAGAAGCTAAGCAAAGCACAGGCTGCGTTCCTCTTCCAGAGGTTATTGAACGATGGCGGACCGACGCCCAGGAGACAGGAACCGATGAATGGTCAAGAAGGCTCGAGAGACCAAGAGCGGGACACCGTACAATCTCTGCGTTCCGTCCAGTTCTGTCTCACTGGCTTGAAGGGCAGGGGGGCTCGCTCTCTTATCGCATGGTGCAGATGCTAACCGGACACGGATGTTTCGGCAAGTATCTGCACACAGTCGCGAGACGTGAGCTGACCCCAGTGTGCCACCAGTGCGGCGCTGCAGAGGACTCCGCTGCACACACACTAATGACGTGCCCGACATGGGCGAGTGAAAGAGCCGTTCTGACGGCTGTAATTGGTATGGACTTGTCGCTGCCCACCGTAGTCAAAGCACTAGTTGACAGCGAAAGTGCACAGAGGGCCCTTTACACCTTCTGTGAAGCGGTGTTGAGCAGGAAGGAAGCCGACGAGAGGTCCCGAGAAGAGGACCCGTCGGCTGATGCGCTCAGAAGAAAGAGGACCGGCAGGAGGCGCCGCGCTTTTGTGAGCGCGCTGGCCCCGTAAGACCAGGGCAGGTGGCGACGCGCTTTTGCGAGCGCTCTGGCCCCGTAAGACCAAGACCACCAGGGCTGTTGACGGGCCGACTTGGGGGAGTCCGCTCGTCAACCTTAAGCTACTGAGCAGGACGACGTTCACTTGTGCTCAGTGAACGTCGTGGAGACGCTATATGCACTTATTGTGCGGGGAAGAGTCCACAGATGGACAAACGCTGCACAGGGGAAAGGGAAAAGGGAAACTGTTGCCCTACCCTGTCGTAGTGAGAGGCGGAGCACGGGGGGAAGTTTTAGTGGGTAGTCTCGGCTTTTACCATCTTGGCCGAGGAGCCCCACATAACCAGGCGTCACCCCCAATGGCGTAGGGTATGCGTAAAGGCATTTTTACCCCTGCCAAAAAAAAAAAAAAAAAAAAAGGTTAGGTTAGGTTAGGTTAGGTTTCCGCCCTCTTTTTGGAGAGGGGAGCGACAGTGCAGTGTCGCTACCGGACGCGTCCCCCGGGTTGCGGATAGGGGAACGCCCCCCAGATATGGGGGGTACCGGCTTCGGCCGGCGTGGACAGCTACTGCACGCGGTGGGGGCGATTCAGCCCACGGCGCACTCGCGCCTCAGTTGTGGGGGCCCTTCTTAGGGCCAGTGGACTTTCTGTCGGTGGATGGCTTGCCTTCAAGGCTCGCGGAACTTTTTGTTCAATTGACGTCGGGTTCTTACCCAGAGGAACCTCGGTTCGTAGGATGGCGGACAGTGTTCGCGGGAGTGTTCTGACGCTCCACGTGGTAAACCCACGCCCGGGTTTAACCAACCTGGTTTTTGGAGGGGCTTGCCTTTGTTGGTCGGCCCAGCGGCCGCTTCGGCGGCGTGGGATGGCAGTCCTGTTAGGTCTGCGCGCGCGGCGGCCCCGTGGCCACGGTTTGTGGCCACTGGGGATGGGCTCTGGCCTACCGTCGGGCAACCTGGAATCCTGTGTGTGTGTGTCGTTGCCATGTCTAGCGGCACATGCACAGGACCAGGGGGGCTTGCCTTTACCGGCTGGCCCTGAGTGGAGCATACCACGTAAAAAAAACCCCTCAGTTCCCGTTCAGCGGGTTAACTGCCACTGGGACACCACGGTGGCAGACGCCTTATGGTGGTGGCTGGGTAATGCCACCAGTTAGTGGTCAACCCTGGGGTACCGCTCGCCCCCCCAGGTGTATTAGAGTTACCCGGGTGCAGAGGGCACCACCCGGGCGGACATTTCATTTCCCTCAGGCTCGTGGGATAAGGATGAGTAATGATAATAAAAACCCAAACCCAATAGTTAGACTAGATAGATTAAGTTTTAGACGAAGTGGAAGCGAACGCCCCTCCGTGGGCAACGTTGAGGCTAACGCACCACCTGCTGGTCGCGTTGAGCGAGAAAAAGAGGAAGACCCTAGCAGTGGTATGGAACCGATGTCGGATTGTTCGATATCCAGTACAGAAACGCTAGGATCCCAAGTTGGTACAGCCAAAGCTGCTGAAGTCGGAACAACGGTAGCTGGACGCAAGCGCACCCGGAAGTCCAGGGCTGCTGGTGCAACCGCCCGATCAGATTCCGAAGGCGAACTCAGTGATAAATCGGTCTCAGCACCCAAGCTAAAGCCGAAGTGTGCAGGCCGCGGCAGAGGCCGCCCGCCTACAACGGGCGAATATGTAGGCCTAGCGAAAGCGCAAAAGGCCCTTAATGAGGCCAAGATGGAGGAGCTGCGGCTCCGGGCCGAGGAAAGCATGGCCGAGGAACTTGATCGGCGAAGCCTGCGTTCAGGTTCAGCCCACTCAAAATACTCGGACGCTGCTATGTCCGCAGATGAAGGCCCCTTAGCCTCTCAAATCTTTGAGGCTATTAATAAGGACGCTGATTTGGTTCGGAGGGTTGCCAAAACATCGGGCAACCTCAAGGGCACATTTCAGAAGGCCCTTCACGATGCCGCGGACTCAATTGTCCAGAACACGTTGGCAATTCTTCGTTGCACCGAATCTACCGAAACCGCCAAACTAAAGGTGGATAAGAAACGGCTGCAAGACGAAGTTGTTGAACTGCGCAAGGGGATAGAGGAGCTGCGCGCAGAAGTTAAGGCACTCAGGGACGGCCACACAACCGTGATACCTCCCTCCGAGTCATCGGCACCGCCACCCCTGCAGGCAAGCGCGGCGAACATGCCGTCGCTATTTGAAGAATGGTCGCGTCGAATGGTTGATACAATTGGCAACATGATCAACTCTCGACTTGAGGTCCTAGAGCGCGACAATCGCATATTGATGGCAAAGATTCTGAGACCTCCACTAGCCTCTGACAGGCCCAAGGACAGGTCGGTATCCAGATCTTCTCAACCGAGGTCTGCGGCTCCCGCCGCATACTCTGAAGTCCCTCCACCGGAGATGCCTACTCCTCCCCCTCCGCCAGCTGGTAAGGGCGGAAAGAAGGCCAAAAAAAAGAAAAAGACCACAACAGCACCGGCTAATACCGCTGCCGCTGGCCCTATTCAATCCACCCCTGACAAGGTGCCAGTCGCGCCCAAGCCCAATAGTGAGGAATGGGTCACTGTGGCAAAGCGCCCCAAAAGAAGGCCCAAACAGCTGCATCCGCGGCTCCTACTCCCAGCGCTAAGTCGGGCGCACAGAAGAAGGCTGCACCAAAAAAGGCGAAGCTTCGAGAACCCCGTTCAGCGGCGGTGGTACTCACCATCGATTCAGAAGCTGCGAAGGATGGTCTTTCTTACGCAGATATCATAAGAAGTGCGAAATCCAAATTGAATCTGGAAGAACTCGGTCTCTCGGCAGCAGGCTTCAGAATCAGGGAGGCCGCCACTGGAGCTCGTATTTTGCAAGTCTCTACTGAGAAATCGGCTGCTGAGAACCGAACCAAGGCCAGCCAGGTGGCCGAAAAGTTGCGCGGCGTCCTCCCAGTGGAGGTCAAGATTTCAACTCCCTGCAAACGAGCAGAAGTTCGACTATCGGGATTGGACGACTCGGTCGTTGACGAAGAGATCAAGACAGCCATCGTAAACAAGGGTGGTTGCTCCTCTGGTGACATAACCATCGGCAAGATCCGGATTGGTCCTGATGGTCTAGGTACGGTACTAGTGAAATGCCCTGTGGCTACCGTCAAAACTCTGGTTGATGGAGGCCGACTCCTTGTTGGATGGAGTTCGACCCGAGTGCAGGCACAAGAGCCCCGGCAGATGATCTGTTTCCGCTGCCTGGATGTGGGGCATACTATACAACGGTGTCCATCAGAAGTTGACCGAAGCAAGCTCTGCTTCAGGTGTGGCAAGCCCGACCACAAAGCCACAGGATGTAAGGCCGCACCTCACTGTGTTTTATGCGAAAACACCAAAAGGCCGGCCAACCATATCATGAGGGGACAGAGCTGCAAAGCTCCGATACCCCCAAGAGGAAGAAAAGCGGTCCCCGGGACCCAGACCGCCAGCCAAGATGAGCCAGTCCGGCCACCCGTCGAAGACATGATAACGGACCCACAATGTTAGCACGCCCTTACAAACTACTACAGGGCAATCTCAACCACTCTCGCGGTGCGCAGGATCTCCTGATGCAAACCATGCCAGAGTGGTCGATCGATCTTACAGTAGTTGCGGAACCATACTTTACTCCGCCAACCCTAATTATGTCTCTGATTTGGACAACTTGGTGTCCATAATCAGATCGTCATCCTCAAGGTCCCCGCCCCTGAACATCTTGGAGCGGGGTCATGGCTACGTCGCTGCGAAATGGGGAGAAATTGTACTAATCGGAACTTACTTCTCCCCAAATCGCATCCTCTCCGAATTTGAGACCTTCCTCGGATGTGTACACGCTGCAATGCAACGAGCAGCGTCGCAACATGTCGTTGTGCTGGGGGACCTAAACGCGAAGTCTTCTGCGTGGGGTTCACCCAACACGGATGCGCGCGGCTCCACTGTAGAAGAGTTTTTGGCCATTTCTGGCCTTTTATCCCTCAACCGTGGCTCCATCAACACGTGCGTGCGACAGCAGGGGGGGTCTATAGTGGACGTAACGTTCGCTACCCCTGCTATCGCCGCGCGCGTGAACAACTGGATGGTCCACGTGGACGCTGAAACACTCTCGGACCATAGGTACATAACGTTCGAGGTGATTCCTTCCGCAACACCCGGAAGCAGCCGCTCGGCTCGGGCAAACCTGACCCAGCCCTTTCCTCGATGGTCCCTCACCAGGATCAACAAAGATTTAGTTGAGGAATCTGCCCTTTTGGAAGACTGGCTTTCCCAAAACGCACCAACATCTGCGGGGGTAGACGAAGAAGCTCAAAAGTTTGGGGAGTCAATGACGAGGATCTGCGACGCATCAATGCCGCGTACTCAGCGTCGCCCACCCAAACGTGAAGTCCATTGGTGGTCGCAGAGCCTCGCCACCATGAGACAGACTTGCATCACTCGCCGCCGTATCTACACAAGGTACCGAAGTAGGCGAACGGGCAGGAGCGAATCGGAGGAGTCTCGGCTTCATGCCGCATACAAAGAAGCTCTCCATACCTTTAGAGTGGCCATTGAACAGGCGAAAGAGGAAGCCCGAGAAAGTTGGCTCGCGGAGCTTGACGCGGACCCCTGGGGTCGTCCCTATCGAGTAATGCGGGACAAACTTTGTTGCCAGGGCCCCCCAGTGGCGGAAACGCTGGAACCCCAGCTCCTGGACTCGGTGATAGCTGCCCTGTTTCCTGCAGACGTGGCACAGACTGCGCCATTAATGGCACCTGCTAGGCAGAATCCAGATGACAACGGTCCTCCTCCTCCTATCACAGACGGAGAGTGGGACATAGTCACCAGTAAGCTCCGGGCCAAAAATACGGCCCCAGGTCCAGACGGAGTTCATGGTCGCGTTCTCGCACTCTCGCTCTCCGTCCTTGAAGACCGACTGAAGGGACTTTTTGACCGTTGTTTTCAGTCAGGCCAATTTCCATCTGTGTGGAAACGGGGCCGTCTAGTTCTTTTACAAAAGCCGGGTAAACCAGCTGACGCGCCTTCTGCGTACCGGCCAATTGTCTTGCTTGACGAGGCGGGTAAGCTCTTTGAGCGGGTCATATCCACCCGCATCGTCAAGCACCTTAACCAGATAGGACCAAACCTGGCTGATTGCCAATTTGGCTTCAGGGAGAATCGCTCCACTGTGGATGCGATTCTCCGTGTCAAGAATTTTACTGACGAGGCAGTTTCTATGGGCAGGGTTGTCATGGCGGTGTCGCTGGATATCGCCAACGCTTTTAACACCCTGCCCTACCGTGTCATTGATGAGGCGCTGCAGTACCACAATGTGCCCTCCTATATAAGGCAAGTTGTCGCACATTATTTGCGGAATAGGCTCATAATATGCCAGAATCGAGACGGCGTTCTCGTATGTCGGGTCATGGCTTGCGGTGTTCCTCAGGGGTCGGTCCTCGGCCCACTCTTGTGGAACATCGGCTATGACTGGGTGTTGAGAGGCGCATTACTTCGCGGTCTTAATGTCGTCTGCTATGCAGACGACACCCTGGTCCTCGCCAAAGGTGAAAATTACACCGAGGCTGCCCGATTGGCCAACGTTGGCGCGACAATTGTCATCGGGCGTATCGAGAGCCTAGGGCTCAAGGTAGCGCTTCACAAGACCGAAGCGCTGCTTTTTCATGGTCCCCGCAAAAGGCCCCCTGCAGACGCGCACCTTAGATTAATAATGTCCATATCAAGGTAGCGCCAACCATGAAATATCTTGGACTCCTACTCGACCATAAGTGGGGGTTCAATGAACATTTCCGCCGCCTGTCCACCAAACTCACGGGGGCAGCGGCGGCACTTAGTAGGCTTCTTCCCAACCTTGGAGGCCCCAGTGTTGCATGTCGACGACTGTACACTGGGGTTATAAGATCTATGGCCCTTTATGGGTCTCCCGTTTGGGCTGACACGCTGTCCCCTTGTAATGCGGCTCTTCTCCGCAGGGCACAGCGTATCATTTGTGTGAGAGCGATCCGCGGGTATCGCACAATTTCGTGCGACGCCGCATGCGCCCTGGCGGGTACCCCACCGTGGGATCTCGACGCCAGGGCCCTAGCCGAGATATACAGACGCAGCTCCGTACTGCGAAACGAAGGAGTTCGTCCCCCGCCAGATATGGTAAGGCGCTGGAGAGACAGAGCGCAGGCAAAAACGGTTCGAGATTGGCTGCGGCGGATGGAAGTTCCCGCCGCTGGCCACTGGACCATTGACGGAATTCGGCCAAATTTGGCAGAGTGGTTGTCCAGAAAGCACGGCTCTTTGTCCTACCGGATGACCCAGGTGCTGTCGGGGCATGGATGCTTCGGCAGCTACCTTCATCGAGTCGCCGGTAGGGAATCGAATCGCGTGTTGTCACGAGTGTGACTGTATCTTAGACACAGCGCAGCATACGCTGTTGTCCTGCCCAGCATGGGCGACACAGCGCTCGGCCCTTGTGGCCGTAATCGGCAACGACCTCTCCTTGCCGGCCGTCATTCAGAAGATGGCCGGAGATGAAGTGTCGTGGACCGCTGTCACGACGTTCTGTGAGGACGTGATGGCACGGAAAGAGGTAGCGGAAAGGGCAAGGGAGGAAGATCCTCTCGCTGACCCGAACCGCAGGCGTAGGCTAGGCCGGCGGAGGCGGCTCTATGGGCTGCAGCAACAACCGCCCTAGTCGGGGATGCTGGGGGGCGAGTGGGCGTTCGTCCTCGGCAAACACATCCCTTGAATGAGAGGCTCCTAGGTTCCTCTACAAAAGATGAGTCCGAAACATGGACAGGCTATTGGCTGTGGTCAAGATGGTGTGCGAATAGCTTCCTTGACCACTACCATTATTGATAGCCAAGTGGAGCCGCGTCAGTTTTTAGTGGGTAGGCCCTTCCAGTCCAGGTCGATTAGCGATCTGGATTGCACCCTGGGGGGGAGAGTCCCACATAACCACAGGGTCAACCCTACTGGCCCTGTGGTATGCGTAAGGCATTTTCTGACGTTAAAAAAAAAAAAAAAAAGGTTAGGTTAGGTTTCCGCCCTCTCTTTGGAGAGGGAAGCGACTGTGCAGTGTCGCTACCGGACGCGTCCCCCGGGTTGTGGATAGGGGCACGCCCCCCAGATATGGGGGGGTACCGGCTTCGGCCGGCGCGGACAGCTACTGCACGAGGTGGGGGCGATTCAGCCCGTGGCGCGCTCGCGCCTCAGTTGTGGGGGCCCTTCTTAGGGCCAGAGGACTTTTCTGGTCGTGGTATGGCGGACCTACAAGGTTTGCGGAACTTTTTGTTCTCTGTGGCCTAGTGTGGCGTTGTATGGCGAACAGTGTTCGCGGGAGTGCTCTGACACTCCACATGGTGGTCGTTGGACCAAGGTTCAGACGGTTTCTGGACTGTCGTGCGGCGGGGATCCCTGTATGACAGGACTCCGTCGGGCAACTTGGTATTCTCATTGAGAGGACCAAGGGGCTGGGCCACTGAGGCCTCGCCCGAGAGGAGCATACCTCACTAAAAAACCCCAAGCCGAAGCTTTGAGAGCGTGGTGATAGGCTGGATGGCCAGTGGGGGACTGGTCCCTAGCGCTAGGCGTGGAAGGGAGATACGAGAACCTGACTCGTTAAAAAACGGACAATCATTATGGAAGCAGCTCTAAAAACAAAACAACCCCAGGAGGGTACCGTCGTTGACGGAGAATCCCTCCCTTCGGCTTCGGCCGTTGGCAGGCCCCACGTATCTGGGGGGGGCCAGAACTGCTCCGTGCTGGTTGGCACGCGGTCATATGATCCCGCTGACCACGGGCGCTCGCCGCTTCCTCGGGCGGCCAGTGTGAAATTGGCTACGAGTGTCGATGACAGGAGAGGGCTTCGCTCTAGGAGAGAAAGCGAATTGGAAGACGAGTTGGTTTCTGACTCGACAGTCAGAAGTTTTGAATCGACCAGGTCGAGGAGTAGTAGGTCGAGGAGTAGGTCGAGGTCGAGATCAAGGAGTAGTGGTGGCCGTCCGGTCACTCTCAAGTTTTGGCGGAAAGATCGTTGTAAGGAAAAGAGCAAAGATGATCTTAAGCGCAAGAGAACCGCGAATGATGATGGTACAGCCAGTGATGAAACCACCACATCAGCCAAGGTTAAGGCCTCCGTAGGCAAGGGGAGAGGTCGCGGTCGCGGTCGTCCACCCACTACGGGTGAATATGTCGGCCTTGCGAAGGCCAAGGCGGATCTGGCAAGGGCCGAAAGGGAAGCCCTAAAAATTCAAGCAGAAAAGGAGCTGCTAGACGCGGCAGTCTGCGCTAGGGTCACTCGTTCTGCGCCGGCTGCGGATAACGCAGTTGCAGGGGTGGAAGATGACATTGAGACGGCCAAGACGATTGTTAGCAAGGTTCTGGCCAGCGTCGAAGTTGTCGAGAAGGTCGCTACCAAATCTGGTAGTTTAAAGGGCACTTTTGTGAAAATGTTGAAGGATGCTGCACAGGCTATAAAAGATTGCACGATTGAGTTGGCGCAGCGCAACGCGTCTGATGATACCACGAGGCTGGAGCGGATCGTCGCCCGCCAAGAGAAAGAAATGGAGGAGCTCCGCAAAGAGCTGATCGCGGTAAAAACGAGTATGGCACAGCAGGTCGCTGCCATGGCGTCATCGCGGTTGGATGACGCCTGTCTTATGGATACGAGTCCTCCTCCTCAGACCGCATTGGAAGAACTAGAGGCCCGCATAATGAACAATGTGACCGCTCGTATAAACGCACGGATGGAAGGCCTAGAGCCACGCCTTAACCCGGCTCCAAGTTATAGACCGCCATTGAGACATGATGGCAAAAAGAAGGACGCGGCAGCCTTACAGAAGCAGGCACAAAACACGACGCCCCCGTTGACAACGGTCATGGGACCTCCGCCAGTGCCCCCTGTGAAGGCTAAAGTAAAGGGCAAGAAGGTTGTGCCCGCTCCACCTCAGGACAGTCAAGAGGTGAAGCGGCAAGAGAAGCAGATTCCACCTAACACCAGGCGGAATCCCAATCGCAAAGATAGGGAAGCGCGGGACAGCTCTATCTCGCAGCCGAGACAACCCCTCCCATCTACGTCTACTCCCGCAACCGTCGAAGGAGAATGGACGACTGTGGTTAAGAGGGGCGGAAAGGGGGTGAAGAAGAAAAATCCCGCGAGTGAACAGAGGCCCACTCAAACACAAGGCAAGACCAAACAGCCTCAAACTAAAAGTAGAGCCAGACCTCCGCGCACCGCAGCTGTCGTTCTGACGCTTCAGCCAGGTGCAGTGGAGAAAGGTGTCACTTATAGCTCGGTGCTTAGAGAGGCGAAGGCCAAAATCGATCCGGCCAGTCTGGGGATCGAATTTACAACATTCCGCAGAGCCATCACCGGGGCCTCTATCATCGAGGTACACGCGGAAGGAAATAATGAGAAGGCTGATCTCCTAGCTGGCAAAATAAAGGAGATATTTAGTGACGAGTTACTCAGAGTGTCCAGGCCGTTCAAGTGCTCTGAGTTGATGATCAGTAGTCTGGAGGACTCGGTCACGGCAGAAGAGGTCGCCAAGGCCATTGCCAATTTGGGGGGCTGTCCGGTCGATCAGGTCAAGGTCGGCACAATTAAGCAGACCAATTATGGCACGGGTGCAGTGTGGGCGAGTTGTCCGGTGGCAGCAGCGAAGAAGGTAATTGAAGGCCGGCTGCGAGTGGGATGGTCCTCTACCAGGGTTAAGTTGCTACCACCGCGAGATATGCGGTGCTTTAAATGTTTGGAGACTGGCCATGTCAAGGAAAGATGCTCGGCTTGTGTAGATCGCAGCCAGTTGTGTTACAGGTGTGGTCAGTCGGGCCATCGAGCGGTGGAATGCGACAAAGACTTTCACTGTACCTTATGTGAGGAGGCCGGTAGAAAGGCCGATCATAGGCTGGGGAGCAACAGATGTTCGGCCCCCAAGCGCAAAATGAGAAGAGGACAGGCTGCGCCACGCAAAACTGCTGCGCAACAGCCTCCCAACCCACCGAACGGGGTAGAAGAAGGAGAGCCGATGGAAATTGCCCAAAATGCCTAGTACCATTAAGTTTCTACAGGCCAACATCAATCACTGCGCTGGAGCTCAAGATCTGCTCATTCAGTCATCGGCGCAGTGGTTGATTAACGTGATGGTTGTAGCCGAACCATACATGGTTCCCACCAGGGACGACTGGATGGGAGACATTGACGGCTTGGTCGCGGTTGTGGTGAATCAAAGACTCGACACGACCTCTTTTGTTAGAGATTCGCTGAAGGGTCACGGGTTTGTAGCTGCCCTATACGGTGACATAGTAGTCATAGGAGTTTATTTCTCTCCAAATAAACCCCTAAATGAATTCGAGAGTTTCTTGGTGCAGCTTGATTCGGTTATTGGTTGGTGTAGGCCACACGAAGTTATTTTAGCTGGTGACCTGAATGCAAAGTCGACAGAATGGGGATGTCCATCGTCGGATGCCCGAGGCGTTCTTGTCGAAGAGTGGTTGGTGGCACACGGTTTGGTCACTCTAAATTCCGGCAGTGTCGAAACATGCGTTCGTGCAAATGGCGGGTCCATAGTGGACATTACGTTTACAAGCCCCAACCTGGCACGACGCATATCCAATTGGAGGGTCCTGGTTGGGGAGGAAACGCTTTCGGACCATCGTTACATTCGGTTCGAAGCGTCCTCCTCAAGATCAGATTCGGTTAGTCGTTCGAATGTGGAGATTGGGCCCAGGTGGGCAATTAAAAGAATGGACAGGGACGCTTTAATCGAGGCTTCGCTGGTTGAAGGTTGGTCACCAATCCCAGAAAATCCGGAAACTGAAAGCGAGGCTGAATGGTTTAGTGCTGCTCTCACTCGCGCCTGTGACGTGGCAATGCCTAGAGTTAAGGCACTGCCCCCTCTGCGACAAGTGTATTGGTGGTCTGCTGAGCTCGCTGACCTACGTGAGACCTGCGTAGCTGCCAGACGCCAATACACCAGATCCCGCAGGAGAGGTAGACGGCGAGGTGAAGTGGAAGAAAACCTCCTCTACACCGCTTACCAAGACGCCAAAAAGGCGCTGAGAGCTGCCATTGCTGATGCAAAAGAAAGAGCTTGGAAGGAGCTCCTCGACTCCCTTGCACAAGACCCATGGGGCAGGCCATACAAGCTCGTTATGAGCAAGCTCCGTCCCTGGGCCCCACCTCTTACATCCAAAATGGACGAGGAGGTGCTGCAAAGAGTGATAGAGGCGCTCTTTCCCCCTAGAGGTGACCAACGACCTCCGCTTGGCATACAAAGACCGAGTGCAGACGCAAGAACTGAGGAAGTCCCGGAGGTAACGGAGGGAGAGCTGGGTTCTGCTATTTTGAGGCTCCAATCTAAGAACATGGCCCCTGGACCAGACGGCGTTCCTGGGTGTGCCCTAGTGATAGCTTTAAAAAACGGACTGGAGTACCGATTCCGCAAGCTACTAACGTCTTGCTTGCGGGAGAGATGTTTCCCACAGACATGGAAAACTGGGAAACTGGTGCTGTTGAAGAAGGAAGGTCGGCCGGTGGACTCACCATCTGCGTACCGGCCGATCGTTCTCCTAAATGAAGCAGGGAAATTATTCGAGCGAGTAATAGCTGGCCGCCTCCTTCAACATTTGGAGGAAATCGGGCCGAATGTTAGCGAAAACCAGTACGGCTTCAGACAGGGGCGGTCAACTATAGACGCCATCTCCAAAGTAAGAACTTTGACAGAGGAGGTGACAGCGAACGGGGGAGTGGTCCTGGCGGTGTCTTTGGACATCGCCAACGCCTTCAACTCCTTGCCACACTGTTGTATAGAGGAGGCGATGGCATGGTTCGGTTTTCCATTGTATCTGCGGCAAATAATCATGTCCTACTTGTCAGGCCGCAAAGTTGTCTTCCCTATGGCGACTGGACGGGGTGAAAGAGTGGTGTCTGCCGGTGTTCCACAGGGTTCGGTCTTAGGACCGCTCCTGTGGAACATAGGTTATGACTGGGCCATCCGAGGTTCGAATCTAAGAGGGGTCAACGTGTTTTGTTATGCGGATGATACCCTAGTCACGGCTAGAGGAGACAATCTACAGTCGGCTGCGACCCTCGCTGTGGCTGGGGTATCCCAAGTGGTGGACCGTATTAGACGACTGGGCTTGAGAGTTGCAATGGAGAAATCGGAAGCCATTTGTTTTCATGGGCCCCGCAAATCTCCACCTGCCGACTATAAAATCCGAGTGGGGGAAGTTGACATAAAGATCGGAAAGACCCTTAAATATCTGGGTTTGGTCTTAGATGGAAGATGGACGTTCAAGAGCCATTTCGAACAGCTGGTTCCCAAGCTCAGACGAGTATCCCTGGCTCTGTGTAGACTCATGCCGAACTTGGGGGGAGCAAGCACAGTTTGTCGCCGCCTTTTTGTAAACGCGGTTCGTTCGGCAGCCCTTTACGGGGCACCTATTTGGTCACGAGTCCTAACGTCTCGTAGCAGAAACCAACTACTGCAGGCACAGAGGGTCACAACATTAAGAGTAGCGCGAGCATACCGCACCGTATCGGGGGAGGTGGCATGTTTGGCCAGATCCCTACCCTGGGACATAGATGCAGAGGTTTTGACCAGGGTATACGAACTGACTGCAGAGGCTAAGCAAAGCACAGGCTGCGTTCCTCTTCCAGAGGTTATTGAGCGATGGCGGACTGACGCGCAGGAGACAGGAACCGATGAATGGTCAAGAAGGCTGGAGAGACCAAGAGCGGGACACCGTACAATCTCTGCGTTCCGTCCAGTTCTGTCTCACTGGCTTGAAGGGCGGGGGGGGCTCGCTCTCTTATCGCATGGTGCAGATGCTAACCGGACACGGATGTTTCGGCAAGTATCTGCACACAGTCGCGAGGCGTGAGCGGACCCCAGTGTGCCACCAGTGCGGCGCTACAGAGGACTCCGCTGCACACACACTTATGACGTGCCCGACATGGGCGAGTGAAAGAGCCGTTCTGACGGCGGTAATTGGAATTGACTTGTCACTGCCCACCGTAGTCAAAGCACTAGTTGACAGCGAAAGAGCACAGAGGGCCCTTTACACCTTCTGTGAAGCGGTGTTGAGCAGGAAGGAAACCGACGAGAGGTCCCGAGAAGAGGACCCGTCGGCCGATGCGCTCAGAAGGAGAAGGACCGGCAGGCGGCGCCGCGCTTTTGTGAGCGCGCTGGCCCCGTAAGACCAAGGCAGGCGGCGACGCGCTTTTGCGAGCGCGCTGGCCCCGTAAGACCAAGACCACCAGGCTGTTGACGGGCCGACTTGGGGGAGTCCGCCCGTCAACCTTAAGCTACTGAGCAGGACGACGTTCACTTGTGCTCAGTGAACGTCGTGAGACGCCGTATGCACTTATTGTGTGGGGAAGAGTCCAAAGATGGACAAACGCTGCACAGGGGAAAGGGAAAAGGGAAACTGTTGCCCTACCCTGTCGCAGTGAGAGGCGGAGCACGGGGGGAAGTTTTAGTGGGTAGTCTCGGCCCTTACCATCCTGGCCGAGGAGCCCCACATAACCAGGCGTCACCCCCAATGGCGTAGGGTATGCGTAAAGGCATTTTTACCCCTGCCAAAAAAAAAAAAAAAAAAAAAAAAAAAAAAAAAAAAAAAAAAAAAGGTTAGGTTAGGTTAGGTTAGGTTAGGTTAGGTTAGGTTAGGTTAGGTTAGGTTAGGTTAGGTTAGGTTAGGTTAGGTTTCCGCCCTCTCTTTGGAGAGGGAAGCGACTGTGCAGTGTCGCTACCGGACGCGTCCCCCGGGTTGTGGATAGGGGCACGCCCCCCAGATATGGGGGGTACCGGCTTCGGCCGGCGCGGACAGCTACTGCACGAGGTGGGGGCGATTCAGCCCGTGGCGCGCTCGCGCCTCAGTTGTGGGGGCCCTTCTTAGGGCCAGAGGACTTTTTCTGGTCGTGGTATGGCGGACCTACAAGGTTTGCGGAACTTTTTGTTCTCTGTGGCCTAGTGTGGCGTAGTATGGCGAACAGTGTTCGCGGGAGTGCTCTGACACTCCACATGGTGGTCGTTGGACCTAGGTTCAGACGGTTTCTGGACTGTCGTGCGGCGGGGATCCCTGTATGACAGGACTCCGTCGGGCAACTTGGTATTCTCATTGAGAGGACCAAGGGGCTGGGCCACTGAGGCCTCGCCCGAGAGGAGCATACCTCACTAAAAAACCCCAAGCCGAAGCTTTGAGAGCGTGGTGATAGGCTGGATGGCCAGTGGGGGACTGGTCCCTAGCGCTAGGCGTGGAAGGGAGATACGAGAACCTGACTCGTTAAAAAACGGACAATCATTATGGAAGCAGCTCTAAAAACAAAACAACCCCAGGAGGGTACCGTCGTTGACGGAGAATCCCTCCCTTCGGCTTCGGCCGTTGGCAGGCCCCACGTATCTGGGGGGGGCCAGAACTGCTCCGTGCTGGTTGGCACGCGGTCATATGATCCCGCTGACCACGGGCGCTCGCCGCTTCCTCGGGCGGCCAGTGTGAAATTGGCTACGAGTGTCGATGACAGGAGAGGGCTTCGCTCTAGGAGAGAAAGCGAATTGGAAGACGAGTTGGTTTCTGACTCGACAGTCAGAAGTTTTGAATCGACCAGGTCGAGGAGTAGGTCGAGGAGTAGGTCGAGTAGGTCGAGGTCGAGATCTAGGAGTAGTGGTGGCCGTCCGGTCACTCTGAAGTTTTGGCGGAAAGATCGTTGCAAGGAAAAGAGCAAAGATGATCTTAAGCGCAAGAGAACCGCGAATGATGATGGTACAGCCAGTGATGAAACCACCACATCAGCCAAAGTTAAGGCCTCCGTAGGCAAGGGGAGAGGTCGCGGTCGCGGTCGTCCACCCACTACGGGTGAGTATGTCGGCCTTGCGAAGGCCAAGGCGGATCTGGCAAGGGTCGAAAGGGAAGCCCTAAAAATTCAAGCAGAAAAGGAGCTGCTAGACGCGGCAGTCTGCGCTAGGGTCACCCGTTCTGCGCCGGCTGCGGATAACGCGGTTGCAGGAGTGGAAGATGACATTGAGACGGCCAAGATGATTGTTAGCAAGGTTCTGGCCAGCGTCGAAGTTGTCGAGAAGGTCGCTACCAAATCTGGTAGTTTAAAGGGCACTTTTGTGAAAATGTTGAAGGATGCTGCACAGGCTATAAAAGATTGCACGATTGAGTTGGCGCAACGCAACGCGTCTGATGACACCACGAGGCTGGAGCGGATCGTCGCTCGCCAAGAGAAGGAAATTGAGGAGCTCCGTAAAGAGCTGATCGCCTTAAAAACCAGTATGGCACAGCAGGTCGCTGCCATGGCTTCATCGCGGTTGGATGATGCCTGTTACATGGATACGAGTCCTCCTCCTCAGACCGCATTGGAAGAACTGGAGGCTCGCATAATGAACAATGTGACCGCTCGTATAAATGCACGGATGGAAGGCCTAGAGCCACGCCTTAACCCGGCTCCAAGTTATAGACCGCCATTGAAGCATGATGGCAAAAAGAAGGACGCGGCAGCCTTACAGAAGCAGGCACAAAACACGACGCCCCCGTTGACAACGGTCATGGGACCTCCGCCAGTGCCCCCTGTGAAGGCTAAAGTAAAGGGCAAGAAGGTTGTGCCCGCTCCACCTCAGGACAGTCAAGAGGTGAAGCGGCAAGTGAAGCAGATTCCACCTAACACCAGGCGGAACCCCAATCGCAAAGATAGGGAAGCGCGGGACAGCTCTATCTCGCAGCCGAGACAACCCCTCCCATCTACGTCTACTCCCGCAACCGTCGAAGGAGAATGGACGACTGTGGTTAAGAGGGGCGGAAAGGGGGTGAAGAAGAAAAATCCCGCGAGTGAACAGAGGCCCACTCAAACACAAAAGACCAAACAGCCTCAAACTAAAAGTAGAGCCAGACCTCCGCGCACCGCAGCTGTCGTTCTGACGCTTCAGCCAGGTGCAGTGGAGAAAGGTGTCACTTATAGCTCGGTGCTTAGAGAGGCGAAGGCCAAAATCGATCCGGCCAGTCTGGGGATCGAATTTACAACATTCCGCAGAGCCATCACCGGGGCCTCTATCATCGAGGTACACGCGGAAGGAAATAATGAGAAGGCTGATCTCCTAGCTGGCAAAATAAAGGAGATATTTAGTGACGAGTTACTCAGAGTGTCCAGGCCGTTCAAGTGCTCTGAGTTGATGATCAGTAGTCTGGAGGACTCGGTCACGGCAGAAGAGGTCGCCAAGGCCATTGCCAATTTGGGGGGCTGTCCGGTCGATCAGGTCAAGGTCGGCACAATTAAGCAGACCAATTATGGCACGGGTGCAGTGTGGGCGAGTTGTCCGGTGGCAGCAGCGAAGAAGGTAATTGAAGGCCGGCTGCGAGTGGGATGGTCCTCTACCAGGGTTAAGTTGCTACCACCGCGAGATATGCGGTGCTTTAAATGTTTGGAGACTGGCCATGTCAAGGAAAGATGCTCGGCTTGTGTAGATCGCAGCCAGTTGTGTTACAGGTGTGGTCAGTCGGGCCATCGAGCGGTGGAATGCGACAAAGACTTTCACTGTACCTTATGTGAGGAGGCCGGTAGAAAGGCCGATCATAGGCTGGGGAGCAACAGATGTTCGGCCCCCAAGCGCAAAATGAGAAGAGGACAGGCTGCGCCACGCAAAACTGCTGCGCAACAGCCTCCCAACCCACCGAACGGGGTAGAAGAAGTAGAGCCGATGGAAATTGCCCAAAATGCCTAGTACCATTAAGTTTCTACAGGCCAACATCAATCACTGCGCTGGAGCTCAAGATCTGCTCATTCAGTCATCGGCGCAGTGGTCGATTAACGTGATGGTTGTAGCCGAACCATACATGGTTCCCACCAGGGACGACTGGATGGGAGACATTGACGGCTTGGTCGCGGTTGTGGTGAATCAAAGACTCGACACGACCTCTTTTGTTAGAGATTCGCTGAAGGGTCACGGGTTTGTAGCTGCCCTATACGGTGACATAGTAGTCATAGGAGTTTATTTCTCTCCAAATAAACCCCTAAATGAATTCGAGAGTTTCTTGGTGCAGCTTGATTCGGTTATTGGTTGGTGTAGGCCACACGAAGTTATTTTAGCTGGTGACCTGAATGCAAAGTCGACAGAATGGGGATGTCCATCGTCGGATGCCCGAGGCGTTCTTGTCGAAGAGTGGTTGGTGGCACACGGTTTGGTCACTCTAAATTCCGGCAGTGTCGAAACATGCGTTCGTGCAAATGGCGGGTCCATAGTGGACATTACGTTTACAAGCCCCAACCTGGCACGACGCATATCCAATTGGAGGGTCCTGGTTGGGGAGGAAACGCTTTCGGACCATCGTTACATTCGGTTCGAAGCGTCCTCCCCAAGATCAGATTCGGTTAGTCGTTCGAATGTGGAGATTGGGCCCAGGTGGGCAATTAAAAGAATGGACAGGGACGCTTTAATCGAGGCTTCGCTGGTTGAAGGTTGGTCACCAATCCCAGAAAATCCGGAAACTGAAAGCGAGGCTGAATGGTTTAGTGCTGCTCTCACTCGCGCCTGTGACGTGGCAATGCCTAGAGTTAAGGCACTGCCCCCTCTGCGACAAGTGTATTGGTGGTCTGCTGAGCTCGCTGACCTACGAGAGACCTGCGTAGCTGCCAGACGCCAATACACCAGATCCCGCAGGAGAGGTAGACGACGAGGTGAAGTGGAAGAAAACCGCCTCTACACCGCTTACCAAGACGCCAAAAAGGCGCTGAGAGCTGCCATTGCTGATGCAAAAGAAAGAGCTTGGAAGGAGCTCCTCGACTCCCTTGCACAAGACCCATGGGGCAGGCCATACAAGCTCGTTATGAGCAAGCTTCGTCCCTGGGCCCCACCTCTTACATCCAAAATGGACGAGGAGGTGCTGCAAAGAGTGATAGAGGCGCTCTTTCCCCCTAGAGGTGACCAACGACCTCCGCTTGGCATACAAAGACCGAGTGCAGACGCAAGAACTGAGGAAGTCCCGGAGGTAACGGAGGGAGAGCTGGGTTCTGCTATTTTGAGGCTCCAATCTAAGAACAAGGCCCCTGGACCAGACGGCGTTCCTGGGTGTGCCCTAGTGATAGCCTTAAAAAACGGACTGGAGTACCGATTCCGCAAGCTACTAACGTCTTGCTTGCGGGAGAGATGTTTCCCACAGACATGGAAAACTGGGAAACTTGTGCTGTTGAAGAAGGAAGGTCGGCCGGTGGACTCACCATCTGCGTACCGGCCGATCGTTCTCTTAAATGAAGCAGGGAAATTATTCGAACGAGTAATAGCTGGCCGCCTCCTTCAACATTTGGAGGAAATCGGGCCGAATGTTAGTGACAACCAGTACGGCTTCAGACAGGGGCGGTCAACTATAGACGCCATCTCCAAAGTAAGAACTTTGACAGAGGAGGTGACAGCGAACGGGGGAGTGGTACTGGCGGTGTCTTTGGACATCGCCAACGCTTTCAACTCCTTGCCGCACTGTTGTATAGAGGAGGCGATGGCATGGTTCGGTTTTCCACTGTATCTGCGGCAAATAATCATGTCCTACTTGTCAGGCCGCAAAGTTGTCTTCCCTATGGCGACTGGACGGGGTGAAAGAGTGGTGTCTGCCGGTGTTCCACAGGGTTCGGTCTTAGGACCGCTCCTGTGGAACATAGGTTATGACTGGGCCATCCGAGGTTCGAATCTAAGAGGGGTCAACGTGTTTTGTTATGCGGATGATACCCTAGTCACGGCTAGAGGAGACAATTTACAGTCGGCTGCGACCCTCGCCGTGGCTGGGGTATCCCAAGTGGTGGACCGTATAAGACGACTGGGCTTGAGAGTTGCAATGGAGAAATCGGAAGCCATTTGTTTTCATGGGCCCCGCAAATCTCCACCTGCCAACTATAAAATCCGAGTGGGGGAAGTTGATATAAAGATCGGAAAGACCCTAAAATATCTAGGTTTGGTCTTAGATGGAAGATGGACGTTCAAGAGCCATTTCGAACAGCTGGTTCCCAAGCTCAGAAGAGTATCCCTGGCTCTATGTAGACTCATGCCGAACTTGGGGGGAGCAAGCACAGTTTGTCGCCGCCTTTTTGTAAACGCGGTTCGTTCGGCGGCCCTTTACGGGGCACCTGTTTGGTCACGAGCCCTAACGTCTCGTAGCAGAAATCAACTACTGCAGGCACAGAGGCTTACAACACTAAGAGTAGCGCGAGCATACCGCACCGTATCGGGGGAGGTGGCATGTTTGCTGGCCAGATCCCTACCCTGGGACATAGATGCTGAGGTTTTGACCAGGGTATACGAACTGACTGCAGAGACCAAGCAAAGCACAAGCCGCGTTCCTCTTCCAGAGGTTATTGAGCGATGGCGGACCGACGCCCAGGAAACGGGAACAGATGAATGGTCAAGAAGGCTGGAGAGACCAAGAGCGGGACACCGTACAATCTCTGCGTTTCGTCCAGTTTTGTCTCACTGGCTTGAAGGGCGGGGGGGCTCGCTCTCTTATCGCATGGTGCAGATGCTAACCGGACACGGATGTTTCGGCAAGTATCTGCACACAGTCGCGAGGCGTGAGCGGACCCCAGTGTGCCACCAGTGCGGCGCTGCAGAGGACTCCGCTGCACACACACTAATGACGTGCCCGACATGGGCGAGTGAAAGAGCCGTTCTGACGGCGGTAATTGGAATAGACTTGTCACTGCCCACCGTAGTCAAAGCACTAGTTGACAGCGAAAGAGCACAGAGGGCCCTTTACACCTTCTGTGAAGCGGTGTTGAGCAGGAAGGAAGCCGACGAGAGGTCCCGAGAAGAGGACCCGTCGGCCGATGCGCTCAGGAGGAGAAGGACCGGCAGGCGGCGCCGCGCTTTTGTGAGCGCGCTGGCCCCGTAAGACCAAGGCAGGTGGCGACGCGCTTTTTCGAGCGCGCTGGCCCCGTAAGACCAAGACCACCAGGCTGTTGACGGGCCGACTTGGGGGAGTCCGCCCGTCAACCTTAAGCTACTGAGTAGGACGACGTTCACTTGTGCTCAGTGAACGTGAGACGCCATATGCACTTATCGTGCGGGGAAGAGTCCAAAGATGGACAAACGCTGCACAGGGGAAAGGGAAAAGGGAAACTGTTGCCCTACCCTGTCGTAGTGAGAGGCGGAGCACGGGGGGAAGTTTTAGTGGGTAGTCTCGGCCCTTACCATCTTGGCCGAGGAGCCCCACATAACCAGGCGTCACCCCCAATGGCGTAGGGTATGCGTAAAGGCATTTTTACCCCTGCCAAAAAAAAAAAAAAAAAAAAAAAAAAAAAAGGTTAGGTTAGGTTAGGTTAGGTTAGGTTAGGTTCCCGTGGCAGTGTGGCTGGGTCTGCTATCGGGCGCGTCCCCTCGGGTGGCGGATGAGGGGCACCGGCTTCGGCCGGCGTGGACCATACCCAGCTGTGGAGACCTGGCTGGCGTCCTGGGTATCCCGGGTAGCGGCAGTCGGGTCAAACTCGTAACCCTGCACATAGTGCGGGGCCGAGGGCCGCCGTCTGCAAAGGAACTGTTTCCTTTGGAGGCGGGGGCTGCGAGGAAGACAACCTCTCTAAAAAATTACCCAGTGGTGGTCTCGGCTGGCGCCCTGGGTATCCTGGGTAGCGGCAGTCGAGTCAATCTTATCTCGTAACCCTGCACATAGTGCGGGGCCGAGGGCCGCCGTCTGCAAAGGAACTGTTTCCTTTGTAGGCGGGGGCTGCGAGGAAGACAACCTCTCTAAAAAATCACCCGTGGGGTCTCTCGGCCGGCGCCCTGGGCAGCCCGGGTAGCGGTGGTCGAGTTACCATAGGTTGAGGCGGAAACGCCATTGGTAAGGGCGGTTGTGGCGCGAACTCCGCGTCGCTTCCGGCCAACCCGTAACCCCACACGTGGTGTGGGGCCGGGGGCCGTCGTCCTTCGGGGCGGGGGCCGCAAGGAAGAAAACCTTTATAAAAAATTACCGATGAGGCCAGGTAGGGTTCCCTCGCCCGGAAGAGGGAAAAAACCTATGATAATGTCGTCCTTTGTTGTTAGTTTGTCATGCGCTCCCGTTGACGCCGGGCGCTCTGGGGTAGCTGGGCCCCAGGGTGAGAAATTTGTAACTAGCGGCCAATGCGCTCCGGCTGGCCACCGGCGCTGCGGGATTACCGGGTCCCGCAGTGGTAAATTAGTTACCGAGGCGTTTGGTGAAGTACTTAGACTCCGAGGCGGAGCGGATGAGGGCGGAGAGGTAGCACCCCTCCCCGCCAAGGTGAACACGGCCCGTAGGGGAAAGAGGAAGGCGGCGGCATCAGGTAGGCCGAGGGCTGATGAATTTTCGTCCATAGACGAAGAGGAGGTGGACGGCAGTCGCTTCTGGCAGGAGATGGGCCGAGGTACGCAGCAGGAGCTGACAAAACTGACGCGTTTGTTATTTGAAGGCCCTAGTCAGGGCTTGTTGGGAGATCGGATCGAGGGGAAGGCGACACGTTCTATTGCGATGCTTGAAGACACGCTGGAGACGGCCTTCAAGAAAGCCGAGGAGGAGAGTTTCCTCGCCGGGAGAGCCCGCCAATACCGCGAGGAAAAGGTGCTTTATCGCGAGAGAATGGAGGACGCGGCTGCTGAAGCGGTGGAGCTCCGTATTGAAAACGCCGCCCTAAAGAAGGAGCTGGAGGTGCTGCGCGGGGAGATGCGGGCCCTCCACGATAGGGTGAGCGAGGGCGAGACCAGCGGATCGGGGTGGAAGGAGGCCGTCGAGGAGCTGAAACGCTCCCTTATGATTTCCATAGGGGAGATGGTAAGCACTCGATTGGCCTCGCTGGAAGGGAGATTGCCCCCGCCGGAGAGAATTAGACCGCCCTTAGCGGCGGACCGGCGCGGTGGGGAGGCGGAGACCGCAGCGGTTGGGGAGAAATGGAGCGTTGTGGCCAGCAAAAAGGCCAGGAAGAAGATTGCGAGCCCAGGGGTGGCCCCGATACCAGAGGTGTGTAGGGCGCAGGTGCCAGCGCCAGCGCAGAAGGTGCCAGCTCAGAAGGTGCCAGCACAGAAGGTGCAGCGGCAGGAGAGGAGGAAGGTGAAGCTGAGGGTGCCAAACACCGCGGCCGTGACCCTAAAGCTCACGCCAGCAGCTGAGCAGCATGGGGTCACCTATGCCAAAGTGCTAGACATGGCGAAAGAGAAGCTTCGGCTCCAGGAGGTGGGGATTGAGGGAGGCCTCAAGATCCGCGAAAGCCGAATGGGGTCGAAGCTCCTGGTGGTCCCAGGGCCTGACAGCCACACGAAGGCGGACGCCCTCGCGAAGCGGATCGGCGAGGTGATGGCGGATCTCGTAGAGGTCGGCAGGCCGGAGAAGGTGGCCGACCTGAGGATCTCCGGACTAGACGAGTCCGTCACAACAAGGGAACTGGCACAGGCGCTGGCGGAAAAGGGGGGCTGCCGGTCCTGTAAGGTGGAGATAGGGGAGATTCTCCCCGGACCGGGAGCCACGGGGTTCGCCAAGGTGCGATGCCCTGTTGACGCCGCAAAAAAGGTGGCGGAGGGAGACACTATTAAGGTTGGCTGGAGCCTGGCTCGAGTGACGGTCCTGGGCCCCCCGCCTACGCACTGCTTTAAGTGCATGGGCAGAGGCCACGTCGCCGACAGGTGCCCGTCACAGGAGGACCGCAGCGGCCTCTGCTTTCGGTGCGGGAAAGCGGGGCATAGGGCAGCGACATGCTCGGCCCCGACTCGATGCGCTGTGTGCGCGGCAAGTGGTCGGGCGGCTGACCACATCATGGGGAGTGGGGGTTGTGACCCGCCGGTCACAAGGGGCAAACCCCCTGAGAAAGGGCCCTCTGAGGAGCCAGCGCCCGTACGGGTGCCCTCAGAGGGGGGGATGTCCGAGTAGCCTCCGCTGCTCGGACCACCCCGTGGATGGTGTCGCCCGCGATTCCCCCGTCTTCTCCCAGGAGAAGATCCAGGGAGGCGTAGGCGACCGGGAGGGGGGAGAGGGACGGGAAGAACTACGCTTCCCCTCCCGATCCTCCCTTCCAGGAACGGCGGCCCTCCTCATGTGGTTCTGTCCGCAAGGGGAGGGTGGCGGAGGGCTTTAGCTTTCCGCAGCGGACGGGGGGCGGTATGGTGGGCAATAGGCCGCATACCTAGCCCCCACGCGCGGGCCTACACGCGCACGTCTGCGGGGTCCCCGAAATACCGCGGGAGACCCCTGCCGTGGAGCCCCGGCGAGGCCGGGAAACTGCTGGGTGCGGGGACGCGGAGATAACCCCAATAGTGGGGATCCCGCGGCACCGCATCAGGCAGTAGTAAAGGTATTCGCAGGACTTTTTTAGCGGATATTATACCGTAAAGCTCCCGTAAGAGTTGCGGGGTCCCAGGTGGGCATCCACTATGGGGGTTCGTAAGACTTGCGGGAGCCAGGTGTGAGGTCCGTTCGGCGGTGTGCCCCTTAGAGGCGCCGTCGTCTGTAAAAAGATTTTTTACCTGCGTAATAAAAAAAAAAAAAGGTTAGGTTAGGTTAGGTTAGGTTAGGTTAGGTTAGGTTAGGTTAGGTTAGGTTAGGTTAGGTTAGGTTAGGTTAGGTTAGGTTAGGTTAGGTTAGGTTAGGTTAGGTTAGGTTAGGTTAGGTTAGGTTAGGTTAGGTTCCGCCCTCTCGTTGGAGAGGGGAGCGACTGTGCAGTGTCGCTACCGGACGCGTCCCCCGGGTTGTGGATAGGGGCACGCCCCCCATATATGGGGGGTACCGGCTTCGGCCGGCGCGGACAGCAACTGCACGACAATCTCGTAACCCCGTACGTAGTGCGGGGCCGAGGGCCGCTAGTCTCTTCGGAGGGTGGGGGCCGCGAGGAAGAAAACCTCTCTAAAAAATTACCCAGTGGGGGTCTCGGCTGGCGTCCTGGGTAGCCCGGGTAGCGGCAGCCGAGCTGGGGGAGAGCTCGCAACCCCGCACTGAGCGGGGCCGAGGGCTGCCACTCTCTTCGGAGGGCAGTGGTCGCGAGGAAGACAACCTCTATAAAAAATTACCCGGAGTGGATCGGCTGGCGTCCTGGGCATCCCGGGTAGCGGCAGCCGATCAGTGGCCGACTTGTCGGCGGTGGATGGCGGACAGTGTTCCGCGGGGACTCCGGTCCCACGTGGCGATGCCACACCCGAGCGTAACTGCTCGGTTGGCGGGGCTTGCCTTAATTGGCTGGCCCAGCGGCCGTTTCGACGGCGTGGTTTGTGGACCTCCAAGGTCCGCGTGCGCGGCGGCCCCGTGGCCACGAGTGTGGTCACTGGGGATGGGTTTCGGCCTACCGTCGGGCGAGCTGGAGACCTGTGTGTGTGTGTCGTTGTCATGTCTAGCGGCACCACACAGGACCAGTGGGGACTGCCTTAGTTGGCCGTCCCTGAGAGGAGCATACCTCGTTAAAAAACCCCAAAGTGTCGGGTCTACCCGTTAACTGGTATTAAAGTGCAAGCGTGGTACCAGGCGCCTTATGGTGGTGGGCTGGGGAAGTCCACCAACTAGCGCTTCCACCCCGGGGCACTACCCGCCGCCCCGGGAGTATTAGGGTTACCCAGGTACAGGGGGCACTGCCTGGGTGGACCATTTATTTCCCCCACACTCGTGGGAATAACAATGCAGACATCAAATACAAAAAACCAAAATTTAAAGAGTGAGGAGAAGAGGAAGGAAGGAGTTGTGGAGGGTCTGGAGAGACCGGAGAAGGAGGATGTTGTAGAGAAAGGAATGGGTTTCGCACAGCCGGAGGAAAGAATAAGGACCAGGAGCAGGTCTGGTCAGGTGCAGCCGGAGGGGTCACGCAGGAGCTCAGTGACCCTGACGTTCGGTCCCGACTGTCAGTCCTTAGCCGGGTCAATGTCCAGCCTACGGGCTGAATCGGAGGCGGAGTCGGCTGCCGAATCAATAGCCGGTCCGGCAAAAAGCCGTAAGAGGCGGTCGGTGGCGTCCAGCTACCTAAAGGACGCCTCGACAGTGGTGGCACCTGCGCCCAAAGTGCCCAGAGCCAAGGGGGGCAGAGGAGGCAGAGGTGGCGCTTTGACGCATAGCGTCGGGATATCCCAGGCGCGGAGAGAGGCCAGGGAGATTGAGCCGGATTCCGAATCCGAGTCCACCCTTACGGAGGCATATACATCCGCCGCCAGCGACGGAGAGGCCGAGCCCCGTAATATGACAGTAGATGACTTGGTGGCGGAGGCCTCGAAGAGGGTAGGAGAGGTCACGGAGGTCGCAAAGAGGGCCAAGAACCTAAAAGGGACCTGCAAGAAAAAGCTAAGGTCCAACGCGGGTTCCCTGATGGCCGTGGTCCGCGCCTTGGCGCAGAAGGACACGGCGGAGGAGATGCGCCGCCTGCGGGCGGATAATAAGCGCCTGCAGGACGAACTATCGAAGGTCCGCCACGAGCTCACAGCTCTGAGGCGGGCCTTCTCGGAGGCAGGTGAAGGGCGCCGCAAAAGGCCGGCGGCGCCCATCATCGTAGACACCCCGGTGGGGGTGGGAGGTGGAGGCAGCGGAGGGGAGGACCTCGCTGGAGCACTACAAGAGATGCACCGCTCTCTTGCCCAGCAGATGTCCAACATGCTCCAGGCAAGGTTGGAGGGCCTGGAGGTGGATGGGCGGCTCCTCCCTGCAGCGGAGAGACCCCGCCGGCCGCCATTGGCAGCTGATGCCAAGGCCGCGGGCTCAAAGCCACCTAAGACGGCGCAGACGGTTGGGGACGGTAAGGTAGCCCCAACCACGCTTGCCCCGGCCGCCAACATGCCCAAGAAAGCTCGGGCAAAGGCGGCAAAGGCGGCAAAGGAGGCCAAAGCAAAGGCAGGCCCCTCGGCTCCTCCTCCTCCAGTGAGGAGTGACAAACAGATGGCAGCACCGTCGCCTAAGGAGGCAACACCAGCGGCGGCTGAGGGCGCCTGGGTTACCGTTGCCAAAAAGGCAAAAAAGCCCAAAAAGGCAGAGCCAGCACCGGCGGCAACCCAGAAGGGCAAAAAGGCTGCCAAGGGTCCACAAGGGCCAAAGGGCCCCAAGGTGCCAAAGGCGCCTAAGACCCTGGCGGTCGTGGTGGCTCTCAAGCCGGAGGCGGTGGCTCAGGGAGCCACTTATAAGGACGCCCTGACCAAGGCCAAGGCGTCAATAGACATGGACGAACTGGGCATCGGCCCGTCGAAGTTCCGGACTACGGTGACGGGAGCGAGGATTATCGAGCTCCCGTCCGGAACAACGGTGGCCCAGGCCGACACTCTGGCGGCCAAGGTGGGCGAGGCCTTGGGTGATACAGCCAGGGTGACCCGCCCAACAAAGTCAGCGGACGTCAGGGTGTCGGGCCTGGACGATACTGCGACGTCCGAAGAAGTGCGGGCGGCTCTGGCCGAAAAAGCCGGTTGCCCCCCCAATACTATCAGGGTGGGGGCGATATCCTCCGGCGCCAGGGGGGCTGGTTCAGCAATTGCCTCCTGCCCCGTTGAGGCCGTGGCCAGCTTGGTCAAGGACGGCAAATTAAAGGTGGGCTGGAGCGCAGCCACGGTCCGGCTACTGGAGCCACGCCCCATGCGTTGCCATAGGTGCCTGGCACTGGGTCACCCAGCAGCCAAATGCCCCTCTAGCAAAGACCGCAGCGGCCTCTGCTATCGCTGCGGCAAAGAGGGGCACATAGCCAAGGCCTGCAAGGCCCCTCCGCATTGCGCGTTATGCGCCGACAGGGGCCTGCCAGCCGGGCACCGAATGGCGGGGGCTAGTTGTAAGCCCCCTCCCGTCAAGGGTCGCCTGCCGAACCCGGCAGCGGCTCCTCGTGCCGCACCAAAAGCGGCCACCAGCGCCACGCCAGAGGCGACCCCAGCAGTGACCCCAATGTCCGTCAACGATGCCCAGTAGGACATTGGGGAAACTGCTCCAGGCGAACCTCAACCACTCCGCCGGGGCACAGGATCTCCTGTGCCAGACGATGGCGGAGTGGGGGGTCGACCTTGCGGTGGTCTCGGAGCCGCACCGTATCCCCCCGTCCGACAAGTGGATGGGGGCTGCGGATGGCTCCGCTGCCATAGTGGCGGCGAGTGCGGGCCCTTCCCCGGTGCTGGTGGAGAGGGGGGAGGGGTATGTGGCGGCACGATGGGGAGAGGTGGTGGTGGTGTCCACCTACTTCTCCCCCAACCGCAGCAGGGCCGACTTCGATCGGTTTCTCGCTGCGGTTGAAGGGGTCGTGCACCGCGCGGCCCCTCGTCAGGTGCTGGTGGCGGGGGACCTCAACGCGAAATCGACCGCGTGGGGGTCCCCCCGCACCGACGTCAGGGGTGGTATACTGGAGGCCTGGGTGTTCGCCCTGGGTCTCCAGATCCTCAATCGAGGAACCACCCCTACCTGCGTCCGGTGGCAGGGCACGTCACTCATTGACGTGTCCTTCGCCACCCCGCCGCTCGCGGCCCGTATCCGGGGCTGGCGGGTGGAGGCGGATGTGGAGACCCTATCGGACCACCGATACGTCCGGTACGAGGTCTCCACGGCATCCCCAGGGGCCCCGGTGGGCCCCCGTGCGGGCGGCTCGCCGTTCAAACGGTGGGCGCTCGCACGCCTCCAGCCGGATGTGGCGGAGGAGGCGGCGACGGTGCGGGCCTGGGCAGGGGTCCCGGACGCCGTCGCTGGGGATGCCGACGGCATGGCGGACCTTTTCGCGGACGACATCAACGTCGTCTGCAGCGCCGCCATGCCGAGGGCGCGGGTTGGCCCACGGAGGAGTGGGCAGGCATACTGGTGGACGCAGGAGCTCACGATCCTGCGTGCCGCCAGTATGAGGGCCAGGCGCGCCTACCAAAGATGCCGTAGGCGCGCCAGACGAGCGCCCGGTGAAGAGGAGGTCCTCCGCCGGGCGTACAACGAGGCCCACTCGGCCCTGCGTATAGCCATATGCAGGGCCAAGGTCGCTGCCTGGGATGAGTTTTTGGCCATCCTGGACAGCGACCCCTGGGGGAGGCCGTACCGGGCGGTGAGGGGGAAGTTCGCTTCGGCGGCCCCCTCCACGTCCGGTATGGAGCCTGCGCTGGTGAGAAGGGTGCTGGGGACACTTTTCCCAGACCCCGGACCCTTCGAACCCCCCAGGATGCTGCCCCCCGGTTCTGCTCCGGGGGCGTGGGCAGCTGGTCCCCCCGTGTCTGATGCAGAACTAGACACGGTGAGGGACCGGCTCCGGAGCCGCAATAAAGCTCCGGGGCCGGACGGGGCCCCGGCCAAGGTTATGGCCATTGCCTTGGGCCCCCTGGGAGAGCGATTCCGCGCGGTGCTCGACACATGCATCGCGACGGGTCGCTTTCCCAGGCGCTGGAGAGTGGGGCGGCTCTGCCTTCTCCGCAAGGAAGGCCGCCCGGCAGACTCCCCAGCGGGCTACCGGCCGGTGGTGTTGCTCGATGAGTCCGGGAAGGCTTTTGAGAAGATTCTCGCCTCCCGGATCATCGAGCACATCGAGGGTGAGGGGCCGGACCTGGCGGACTGCCAGTTCGGCTTCCGAACCGGCCGGTCCACGATGGACGCGGTTGGCCGTCTCAAGAGGTGGACTGAGGCGGCCACAGCTCGGGGGGAGGTGGTGATCGCGGTGTCCTTGGACATCGCGAACGCGTTCAACACCATCCCCCACGAGTGCATAGAGGCGGCGCTCGAGTTCCACCGAGTGCCCCTCTACCTCCGCGCCCTCGTCCAGGACTACCTGCGAGACAGGTCAGTCCTGTACGAGGACGCGGAGGGCCGCGTCCAATCGTGGCCAGTGAAGGCAGGCGTACCCCAGGGTTCCGTATTAGGTCCCCTCCTATGGAACCTGGGGTACAACTGGGTCCTGCGGGGTGAGCTCTTGCCGCGCATGGATGTCGTCTGCTTTGCGGACGACACCCTAGTAGCGGCGAGAGCGAGGGGGTGGGAGGAGGCGGTCCGCCTTGCGTCGGTCGGCACCTCCATGGTCGTCCGACGCATCCGCCTCCTGGGACTGGAAGTGGCCCTCGAAAAGACGAGGGCCATGGCCTTCCACGGTCCCAGACGCAGGACCCCGCCGGGGCTCCGTGCCCGGGTAGAGGGGGTGTGGGTTCCGGTCGAGATGCACCTAAAGTATCTCGGCCTGACCCTAGACCCCCGATGGAGCTGGGAGGAGCATTTCAGGCTCCTCGCTCCCCGGCTGTGCGGCGTCGCAGCCGGACTCGGTCGCCTCCTCCCCAATGTGGGGGGGCCGAAGGCGAAGTGCCGTCGGCTTTATCACTCCGTGATAAAGTCGATGGCGCTGTACGGGGCCCCGGTCTGGGCTGAGTGCCTCTCGTCCCGCACGAGGGCCCTCTTGCGAAGACCGCAGAGGGTCATCGCGACCCGGGCCGTGCGGGCTTACCGCACGGTCAGCCACGGGGCTGCCTGCGTCCTAGCAGGAACGCTCCCGTGGGAGGTTGATGCCCTGGTACTATCCCAGGTGCATCAACACCGGGTCGCGGCGAGAGAGCGGGGCGAGCGACCCGTTCTAGAGGAGGTAGAACGGGTCCGCACCGAGGCGCAGGGGGAGGCTCTGCGCCGATGGGTGGAGGCACTCGCCAACCCAGCCGCTGGCCACCGGACGATCGAGGCGATTCGTCCGGTGTTGGAGGAGTGGGTAGGGCGCCAGCGGGGCACCCTCACCTACCGCCTGGTGCAGGTACTGACCGGACATGGGTGTTTCGGTCACTACCTGCACCGAGTCGCCCGTCGGGAGGAGACGCCGCGGTGTCATCACTGCGCCTCTCCCGACGACACGGCCGAGCACACATTGATCGTGTGCCCGGCCTGGCGAAATGAGCGCCGCGATCTGATCGCGGCGCTCGGCGGAGGAGGCCTCTCGCTGCCAAGTATGGTAAGAGCCATGCTTGGTAGCGAGAGAGCCTGGAGGGCTGCCGCCTCCTTCTGCGAATCTGTGATGGCGCAGAAGGAGGCAGCGGAGAGGGAGCGGGAGGAGGACGCTCTAGCCGCCCCTCTCCGGCGTAGACGGGTGGGCCGAAGAAGGCAGGCAGCGGTGACTGCCGGTCTTCGACGGCCCTAAGGTGGCCTGGGCGCGGCCTGACCAGCCGCGCGCCCTAGGTGCCGCTCCGGCATAGGCCACCACGTCTGGGGACTGCCTAGTACCCTAGCGCAGTCCCCCTGAGGCGCGTCGCCCGGTCCACTCGTTGGGCCGGGCCTGCCCGGGGGCGGGCTCGGAGCTGTGGCGCACGCAGGTGCGTCGGCCCCGAGACGCCCCCACATGGGCGTAGGAGGGTACCGGGGGGTTTTAGTGGAGTAGGATCAGTGTGGTCTTCCGCACTGGTCCTGCTTGAGTAGGGTCGGCACTGTTTCCCGTGCCGGCGAGTCCCACACACGCCGTGCGCCTAGTCAGCGTCACGGTATGGTGCGTAACTGCATTTCCCCTCGTCACAAAAAAAAAAAAAAAAAAAAAAAAGGTTAGGTTAGGTTAGGTTAGGTTAGGTTAGGTTAGGTTAGGTTAGGTTAGGTTAGGTTAGGTTATGTTAGGTTAGGTTAGGTTAGGTTGGGGTGCTAGGTCGGACAACCTCCTCGCGGTGCACCCTGGGCAACGTCGGCTTGAGCGGAATCCATGCTCGCCGGCGGCTAATAGTCTGACAAGTGGCTCCCGTGGTGAGGGGGCGTAGTATGGCTGGATTTTATTCGGCGGCCGCATTTCGTGGCTTGTGGGGGCGATTTTCGCCAAGGCGCTTACGCCTGTCGGTTACCACGGCTGGCGTCCTGGGGAGCCTGGGCCACGGCAGTCGTGGTGTGTCCGTTCACGGACGGGGCGGCTGTGGCGCGAATTCCGCGTCGCTTCCGGCCGACCCGTAACCCTGCACATGGTGCGGGGCCGGGGGCCGCCACCTTTCGGGGTGGGGGCCACAAGGAGTCAACCTTTTCAAAAATCACAATGATGAGGTCAGGTAGGGTCCCCCTCGCCCGGAAGAGGGGAAAACCTTTATGATGGTAGGTTCGAACAAAACAACTACCCCAGGGGGTACTAATCCCCCCCGTAGGACCGCGGAAGGCGGCTGCGGGCAACCGGTGTATTCTGGGGCCGGTCGAACAAACCCTCATTCCTCATGCGATCCCGTCGAGAGGAGCGGGCGCCAGTCGGTATCCGGGCCGGCTGGTGTTAAATCTGTAACCGAGGCGTTGGTGGGAGACCCATATAACCCCGTTGGGACCGGGCGCTCGTCGATATCCGGGTCGGCGAGTGTGAAATCTGCTACCGAGGCAGTGTGTGTGGTGGTACTCGAAAAAGGCCCTTTTCAGGGCCAAACCAAAGGCCCTTCTCAGGGCCGGCCAACCCAAAGGCTCTTCTCAGGGCCAATCAGGAGACGGTGCACTCCCTTACGAGAGTGCTGAGGACACGCCTAGAGCCGCGCGGTCGCGGTCTGGCTCGGCGTCTTCCTCAAGATCTGTTAACAACCGTGTCGATTCAAGATCCAGTGTAAAGGTAACAGAGTCGGCTGTTGTGACTCCTTCTAGAAAGCGTCAGGCTGACGAGACTGATTCATCGTCGTCTAAGTCGGCCCAGTCCGTTATTTCTGCCACGGACTCGGTTCTGAATACTGAGGGTGCTTCCGACGTTGCATCCAACACCTCGCGGCGTCGGAAAAAGATCAAGAAGAAAAGTTCGGTAGATCATTCGGTGGGTTCTGCGTCGGATACGGATGCTCCGGTCCCCGGTTCGCCGAAAAAGGTTGCAGGGCGTGGGCGCGGTCGTGGTCGCCCTCCTACTACAGGGGAATACGTTGGGCTCGCCAGAGCCAAACAGGAGGCGGCGGAGGCTGAGCGAGCTCAGCAACAGGTCCGCCTTGATAGAGAAATCGCCGAGGCAGAGAAACGGGCCTATGACACTAGGTCGAAGTATATGGAGAGTAGGATAGGCCCCAGCGCATCTACGCTGACTAATTCCGCCTCGAAAACCTCCCTCGACATCGAGGAGGTTGTAAAGGCTGACTGCGGGGTAATTATTGAGGTGGCCAGAAAGTCGTCCCATCTCAGCGGACCCTTTCAAAAGGCACTGAAAAAGGCAGCACAGTCAATCCAGGACTGTTTCGAGGAGGTGGCCCAGAGGTCCATCTCCGAGGACATGAGGGCGCTCAAGGCGGAAAACACAGCCATGAGCAAGGAGCTTGCCGAGCTTCGGCAGAGCGTCTCCGAGCTGACGAGGGAGCTCAAATCCCTGAAGAGAAAGAGTCATTCGAGCTCTCTTGTGCCCATGAGCTGCGAGGAGGTAGAGATGGTCGAGGAAGCTCCCCCTATTCCCTCCGCTCCAGCTGTCCAGGTGCCGTTACGTCCTCCGACTGCCGGTTCTGGCCCGGCAGTTGGCCTAGATGAGACAGAGCTCGGCCTGCAGGGCTTCGAGGCACGGATCATGCGGGCAGTGGGGACAATGTTGGAGGCTCGGTTTGAGGGCCTACAGGAGCGCCTCCTTCCCGAGAGGAGCTACCGTCCTCCACTGGCTGCAGACAAGAGAACCCAGTCTGCTCAGCTAGAACAGGCCGCTGGCTCTACCAAGAGGATCAATCCTTCGCCGACTACTCAGGCCGAGACGAAGAATAAGGCTTCCAGAAAGGCCAAGCCTGTAGCCGACAAGCCTGCGAAGGCGAGCCCCCCGGCGGTGCAACCCGCACCCACGCCCGGGAAGAAGGCGTCCCCTCCGGCGAAGTCCTCCCCAATACCGGAGGAGCCTCAGTGGACCACTGTAGAAAAGAAGAAAAGGAGGAACAGGAGAAGGAAGCGCGCCCCTGCAGAGGAAGCAGTGGAGGCTGGCTCTTCGAAGCCCACTTTCTCCGCAGTGGCAAAATCGAAGCCGGCGCCAAAAGGCGCTCCGGGCCAGCCTCAGCCCGCCAAGTCCGTCAAAAGGCCAGCCAAGCCCAAACTAACTCCTCCGAAATCGGCCGCTGTGATCATCACGCTTGACGCCGCGGCGGTCGAGAAAGGGATAACCTATGGCGAGGCCCTGGGCAAAGCCCGTACCGCCCATAACTTTGAAGAGATGGAGCTCGGCAGACTGAGGTGTCGACATACGGCGACTGGGGCCCGTATCATTGAGGTCTTTGGCGCCCAGTCTGCGGAGAAAGCAGGTCTCCTCGCCGGCAAATTGCGGGAGACTTTGTCGGATGTTGCCAAAGTCGTCCAGCCGGTCAAGTGTGCAAGCCTTAGAGTCTCCGGCTTGGACGACTCCATTTCCAAGGAGGAGCTGGTAGCGGTGATTGCCAGGATAGGCGAATGTCCACAGGACCAGGTGAAGGTAGGAGAAATCCGGACCGGTCCTGGCGGCTCTGGCTCGGCACTTGTCAAGTGCCCAATCACCGCAGCCAAGAAAGTCACCGCCGGGCGCCTGCTCATTGGATTTAGCTCGGCGAGTGTGACAGTTCTGGAAGCCCGGCCTATGCGCTGCTACAAGTGCTATGGGACGGGTCATTCCAGACAGTGCTGCCCCTCCTCTATCGACAGGAGTGGGCTTTGCTTTCGCTGTGGTGAGAACGGCCACAAAAGCTCCACATGCAGCGTGGAGCCGCATTGTGCCGTGTGTTCAGATTTAACAAAACCGGCGGGGCATGTGATGGGGGGGAGAAAATGTAATCCTTCCCAAACGAGGGGGAAGATCCTGGCGTCTCAGCCAAGGCCCCCTACTGAAGGCAATCCCAGTGCAGCTGGGCTGGAGGAGGCGATGGAATCTTAATCTCATGGATTTAAGACGACCATTTAGCTTCCTCCAGTCTAATTTAAACCATGCCACCAGGGCCCAAGATCTGCTGCTGCAAGTCCTGGCGGAATGGTCCGTTGATGTCGCCGTCGCTGCGGAGCCATACTTTGTCCCCGACCAACCCAATTGGGTTGGTGATCGGGATGGCTCTGTTGCCATCGTCGTGCGCCCAACGCCGGGTTTCATACCCGCATCTGTGGTGGAAAGGGGCCACGGATTCGTAGTGGCTGTCTGGGAGGGTATCGCCTTGGTCGGTGTATACTTCTCCCCCAACAGACCGCTAGTAGATTTCGAGGCGTATCTCGTGGCTGTCGGAAGTGCCGTTCGGCGCGCGGCTCCGCACCAGGTTCTCCTCATGGGGGACCTGAACGCCAAGTCAAGGGTGTGGGGCAATCCCTCCACTGATGCGCGCGGCGAGGCCGTAGAACTTTGGGCTGCCGCTTCTGGCCTCTCCCTTCTTAATAGGGGGAGTGCCCACACTTGTGTGCGCCGTCTGGGCGGGTCAGTCGTGGACGTCTCGTTCGCCACCCCTGCCCTCGCGCGAAGGATCCACGACTGGAGGGTGATGACGCGGGTGGAGAGTCTCTCGGATCATCGTTACATCCGATTCGAGATTCCCACCCAGCGCTCCCCGCCCCCCCAGGTCCCGCAGAGAGACCGTCCACCACGTTGGGCGTTAAGTCGTTTGGACAGAGAAATGGCAGAGGAAGCGGCCATAGTCCAAAGGTGGGGTCTGCCGCCCATGAACGGTCCAAACGTGGAAGAGGGAGCTACCCACATCAGGCAGGCACTGACGGAGGTGTGCGAGGCTTCCATGCCTCGATCGCACCCTCCAAAAGAACGTCGAGCGGCATACTGGTGGTCCCAGGACCTAGCGGACCTCAGAACGGCCTGCACCACGGCCCGTCGGTCCTACACTCGCTACCGTAGGCGGCGCATTCGGGACCCGCAGGTGGAGGAGGGCCTATATGGTCAATATAAGGAGGCCAAGACAGCCCTGCAAGTAGCCATCTCCCACTCGAAAGAGGAGGCATGGAAAGAGCTGCTGCAGGGTCTCAACCAGGATCCATGGGGGCGCCCTTTCAAAACTGCTCGCAACCAGTTGCGTGCACGTGGCACCCCCCTAACTGAGACCATGGACCCCGGACTTCTATCTTCGGTGGTTCAAGAGCTTTTCCCGGCGTCCGACAGCCATTCGCCGCCAAGCATGGCTCCGCCGCCTGTGGCGAGTGCGTCGTCCTCTCTTGAGGGTCACCCTCCTCCAATCGATGACGAAGAGTTTGTGACCGCAATCGCGAAGTTGAAGGGGAAGCGGACTGCTCCTGGTCCTGACGGGGTCCCGGGTAAAGTCCTGTCGCTCTCCTTGCGGCACTTTGGGGATCGTCTCAGGGAACTGTTCGATGCGTGTCTTCGCAATGGGCAGTTCCCTAAGGTCTGGAAAGACGGAAACCTATGCCTTCTGCGCAAGGAGAACCGTCCCGCCGATGATCCATCGGGCTATCGCCCCATTGTACTGTTGGATGAGGTTGGAAAGGTATTTGAGAGGGTTGTTGCCTCTCGCCTCATCCAGCATCTTTCCGGAGTGGGCCCCAATTTGTCCCACAATCAGTTTGGGTTTCGCGTGGGACGCTCTACCATAGACGCGCTCACGGGTCTGAGGGAGCTAGTGGACGAGGCCACTTCCAAGGGGGAGACAGTGTTGGCGGTGTCGTTAGATATCGCCAATGCTTTCAACAGCCTCCCCTTCCGCACTATTCTGGAGGCGCTCCGGTATCACGGGGTGCCCCAATACTTGATGAGGGTGCTTAGCTCCTATCTGGAAGGGAGAGATGTTGTTTTTACCGGCCAGAGTGGTGTGGCCAATCGTTACCCGATGTCCCGCGGCGTTCCACAGGGTTCCGTTTTGGGACCCCTCTTATGGAACGTCGGTTACGACTGGGTTCTGCGTGCCGCCCTGCCCCCGCGAGTGAAGGTATTCTGTTACGCTGACGACACTCTCGTCACCGCGAGAGGGGGGGACTTGGAGCAGACACTAAGCCTGGCCTCAGCGTACACCACCCTGGTCGTAAGGCGAATAGAGACCCTGGGCTTGAAGGTAGCCCTGCATAAGACCGAGGCCCTTTTGTTTCACGGGCCTCGCAGGGGAGCACCACCAGGTACCGAGATTATGGTCGCCGGTGTTAAAGTGCCACTGCTGCGACACCTAAAGTATTTAGGTTTGGTCATTGATGGAAGGTGGGGGTTTGACGAGCATTTCCGTCGCCTCGAACCCCGTCTCCTGGGTGCTGCCGATGCGCTTGGGCGTCTTCTCCCGAACGTCGGGGGCCCGAGTGCAACAGTCCGCCGTCTCTACGCGGGCATAGTGCGCAGTATGGCGCTATATGGCGCTCCGGTGTGGGCAGACGCTCTCAGCCCACGCGCCGTTGCGTCCCTTCATAGGGCACAACGCGCCATGGCTTTGAGAGCTATAAGAGCGTATAGAACGGTGTCCCACACCGCAGCATGCATAATTGCAGGCACTCCCCCGTGGGAAATTTCAGCCCACGTTCTGGCGGCTGCCTACCGCGTCAGAATAGACGCGCAGCATGATGACCGGCGCCTGGCGCCGAGGGAGAGGGCCTCTGCTTTGGAGGAGGCGCAAATCGAGGCGTTCCGCACGTGGTTCGAGGAGCTCGAAGAGCAAAGGGGTTCGGCCTCGGTCTCTGGCACGTTGTCCAGGACCTTGGAGGCCATGCACCCCTTTCTCACCACGTGGGCGGACCGGCGCCACGGGTCATTGTCGTACCACTTGGTGCAGATCCTTAGCGGCCACGGTTCTTTCGGCCGCTACCTGCACCGTATCGGCAGGGAGCCGACCCCTCAGTGCCACCACTGTGACGCGGCTGAAGACACGGCACAGCACACATTCGAGGTGTGCCCGGGCTTCTCCCAGCGGCGGCAAGAATTTACCGCCATCATAGGCGAGGATCTCTCCCTCCAAAACGTGGTCTGCGTCATGTTGGAGGGGGAGGAGATGTGGGACGCGGTGAACTCCTTCTGTGTCGACGTTATGACGCAGAAGGAGGACGCGGAGAGGGCCCGGGAAGAAGACCCAGAGGCCGCTCCTTGCCGCCGCCGAAGGTTAGGGCGGAGGAGGCGGACGTACGCCCGCCTACTTCCTCCTGTCGGCAACCAGCGGGGTCCAGGCCCGGGAAGCCCGGACCCTGCATTGCACCGGTTGCCGCCAGTCGCTGATCCCCTGGATGCCCCGGGGGATCACCGGCCCTCCCATTTTGGGGGGGTGAGTGGGGCTCGCCATAGGCGAGCAGACGCCGACGAGGTCGTGGATGTGTTCTCGCGAGTTCCCATGACCTTGTCCGGCAGCGACGCGTCCCTTCCCGACGTGTCCTCTTCGTCAGAAGACGATGAGGATGCGGCGGTGATGGACGTGCTCGCGCCAAGGCGTTTGTGAGGGGCATCGGTGGGTTTTAGTCGGTAGGCCGCGGAACGGCACCTTCTGGAGGGCATTCTGTCTGTCCCCAGAGGGTCCCGGCTCAGCCGGGGAATCCCTCCCCAAGGGCAACCTTGGGCTGGCGCATGTATGCGGGGGCGCCGACAAATGCCAAGAGGTCATAGCTGCGCGACCGGGCCAAAACGCAGCAGGGAGCTCCAAAATGCTCCCCGGGGAGGTCGACGGGCCGAAATCGGCCGGTAGGGGGCGGGGTAAACTCGCCAAGAGTGGAACGCGGAAAAAGGCTGGCACTGCACCGCTGTCGCCGCCGCCGGCGTATATGACACCGGACGAGGGGATGTCCGGCGTGGAGAGTGAGGCGACGTCCGATGTCGCGTCTGGGCTTAAAATGCCGTACCCAGAAAATGACGGCTCCAACTACAGGCCCCTGAACACCGGCCTGAGCCAGGAGGAATTGTCGGATCGGACATATAGGGATGCTCTAGCCGAGGACCCGGGATCAAGTTCTGGTCGCCGCTCCGCCCGCATCGCGGGAAAGAAAAGGTCGGTCGACAACGAGATGTTCGTCCGGCCCTCCCAGGTGACCTCGGACACCGAGACAGAAAGGGAGGAGACGGCCACGCTGCAGCCCCCCAAGGTGGCCAGAACCAAGAAGGGACGGGGGGGGTACACCCACTACGTGTGCACCTCTCAGGCGCGGTCACAGTTGCGCGACAGTTACTCCGACTCCGGGTCGGACACCATGACCGAGCAGGAGATAGGTCGACGTCGGTCATCGAAGGGGTCAGACGACTGGGGGGAGATGCGCTCCCCTGATTCGCTCCGTGCCGAAGCCGAGGCAAAGGCGGGCGCTGTCATAGAGGTTGTGAAAAAGGCGGGCAACCTCAAAGGGACCTGTATTAAGAAGATCAAGGCAGACACCAGAGCCCTGCTGACACTGGTGAGGGAGGCGACGTCCCTGTCTCCCTCGGAAGAGGTCCGAAAGCTGCGCGCCGAAAATAAACGGCTGCGCGAACAAATGGGGCAAATAGAGGCCGAACTGAAGGCCTTCCGCCAATTCATGACGGAACGGACTCAACCGCCGGAGTTGATGATGGAGCATCGCCCCGCGGAGGTGGAGCAGGAGGGCTCGGTGTCCCGCGAGGAGCTCTTCCGGACGATGGAACACCTGCAGCAGGCGATGCTCAGGCAGGTAGGCGACATAGTCTCGGCGCGCCTAGAGGGGCTTGAGGTAGATGGAAGGCTGTTGGCGGCAAGGAGCCACAGACCGCCCCTAGCCTCTTCCACGACATCGGGCCGCGGCCAGGAGCGGCAGGCCCCAGCAGGGAATACCACCCTCGCCCCGCCGGCCAACCTACCGAAAAAGGCTAGGGAGGTTAAGAGGACCAAGGCAGCACGGCCACTTATGGCGCCCCCGCCTCCTCCGCCTCAACCGCCGAAGCAGAAGGGCCCCAAGAGCAAGGTGGCGCCTGCCCTCCCCTCCGCCTTGGGAGAGACGGTAGGACCAGCACAGGAGGAGTGGGTCCTGGTCGCCAAGGGCCGAAAAAATAAAAAGAAAAAGGCCAAGAAGACGGCCAAGGCTCCAGCCCAGGGGGCCCCTAAGAAGAGGAAGTCTCTGCGGGCTCCAAAGACGCTAGCCGTAGTGCTGGCCTTGAAACCGGAGGCTGTTGAAAAGGGCCTTACCTATGGCAAGGCCATCGCCCAGGCAAAGTCCGCCGTTAGCTTTACGGAATTGGGCATAGGCCCGGCAAAATTCAGGACGGGCATAACGGGGGCTCGAATAATAGAGCTCCCGAAAGAAACCTCCCCGGAGCAGGCCGACACGCTGGCCAACAAGATCGGGGAGGTCCTGGGGGACATGGCCAAGGTTACCCGGCCGACAAAAACGGCGGAGGTCCGAGTCGTCGGGATCGACGACTCGATAAGTGCCGATGATGTGTGCCAGGCGCTGGCGAAAGCAGGTGGCTGCCCTGCTCACCAAATAAAGGTGGGCAAGATATATACGGGGGCCCGGGGGACTGGTGCGGCCTTTGCATCGGTCCCCGTGGAGGCAGCCAAGCGCCTGGAGAAGACCAGGCAGGTAGCGATGGGCTGGAGCTCTGCCACAGTGCATCTCCTGGAGGCAAAGCCCATGCGCTGCTTCCGCTGTATGGGGATTGGACACCCCATACAGCGATGCCCCTCCGCAAAGGACCGCAGCAAGCTTTGCTACCGCTGCGGCTCCGAGGGGCACCAGGCGTCAGGCTGCACAGCGGCGCTTAAGTGCGCCGTCTGTGCGGAGGCCAAGCGGCCAGCAAATCACAGGATGGGGGGCCGGAACTGTAACCCCCCGCCCGCAAAGGCCCGCACAGAACGGGCCAAGGCAGCCGAGGTCCCACGACCTATGCCTCCGCCAACATCCTCACCGGCGGAGGTAACGGAGGAGCCAATGGAAACGAGCAATGCCCAGCTCGACCATTGAGCTCCTCCAAATTAATGTCAACCACTCCGACGCGGCGCAGGATTTAATGCGCCAGTCAGCGTCGGAGTGGAACGTGGGACTGGTGATTGTGGCGGAGCCATACTTCATTCCGCCACAGTCACCGGAATGGTTAGCGGACACCGCTATGTCCGCTGCCATCTTGAGGCCGCCCGGCAGCCCAGGCCCCTCCATGGTCCTCAAGGAGAGGGGCGCTGGATATGTGGCCGCCAAGTGGGGGGGAGTCGTGGTCATATCCACCTACTTCTCCCCCAACCGGAGCCGGGCGGAGTTCGAGGTGTTCCTCTCTGCCCTGGAGGGAGTGGTGCTGCGGGCGGCTCCTCTCCCGGTCATTCTGGCGGGTGACCTTAACGCCAAATCTACGGCGTGGGGTTCACCCGCCACTGATGTGAGGGGTGGCGATCTGGAGTCCTGGGTTCTGTCCCTGGGTCTCCAGACCCTCAATGTGGGCAATGCGCCCACCTGTGTCCGGTGGCAAGGCACGTCGATAGTCGACGTGACCTTTGCCACCCCCTCCCTAGCTGGCCGCATATCGGGCTGGCGGGTGGAGGAGAAGGAGACCCTATCTGACCATCTATACGTCAGATACCGGGTCTCCTCAACATCCAGCGGGGCCCGTACGACCGAGGGCCCCGCCGTGAGCGCGTTCACGAAATACGCGCTCACGCAACTCCGCCCAGAACTGGTGGCGGAGGCGGCGATGGTGCGGGCGTGGGCCGATGCGCCCCCCCACCTCGCCGGGGATGTTGACGGCATGGCGGAGCTGTTTGCGGACGACATGAAGGTCGTCTGCGGCGCCGCCATGCCGAGGGCACGGGTCTGCCCCAGGAGGAGGCAGACATACTGGTGGACGCAGGAGATAGCCGAACTGCGTTCCACCAGTATGAGGGCTAGGCGCGCCTATTTGAGGTGCCGTAGGCGCGCCTCAAGCACACCCGACGACGAGGCGGAATGTCGTCGGGTGTACAAGGAGGCCAAGAGGGCCCTAAGGGTCGCAATAGTCGTGGCGAAGAGGGCGTCCTGGGAGAGCTTCATAGCTCTCCTAGACCAGGACCCCTGGGGGCGGCCCTACAAGGTGGTGCGGGGGAAATTCTCCGCCAACGCCCCCGCCACCTCGACCATGGAGGAGGGGCTGCTGGACCGGGTATTGGGGACTCTGTTCCCTAACCCGGGTCCGTTCCAGCCCCCGAGAATGCTCCCTCCTGGGGGCCCCTCTGAGGAGCCGATCCTACCCCCCCCTCCCGTGTCGGACGCGGAGTTTGACGCGGTGAGGGACAGGCTCCGGGCCAAAAAGACGGCGCCCGGGCCGGAGGGGGTTCCACCTAAGGTGCTGGCCCTCGCCTTGGGGCCCCTGAAGGAGCGGTTCTTGGCGGTGCTGAACCTCAGCATCGCCGCGGGCCGCTTCCCCAGGAGGTGGAAGCAGGGGCGGCTCGTCCTCCTTAGAAAGGACGGCCGCCCGGAAGACTGCCCTTCGGGCTATAGGCCGATTGTGGTGCTCGACGATGCCGGGAAATTCCTCGAGAAGATCCTGGCTCACAGAATCGTCGAGCACCTGGAGGGGCCGGGCCCGAACTTGGCAGAATGCCAGTTCGGGTTCAGGCGTAACCGGTCCACAGTGGAGGCGGTGGCCCTTTTAAAGGGGTGGACCGAGGCGGCCACTGCGCGGGGTGAGGCTGTTATTGCGGTGTCGCTAGACATCCGCAACGCCTTTAACAGCCTCCCCCACGAGTGTATCATGGAGGCACTCAGGTTCCATCGAGTGCCTCCATACCTGTGTGCCATCGTGGAGGACTACCTACAGGGCAGGGTGGTCCTCTATGAGGGGCCCGACGGGCGCATCCGCTCGCGGGCCACGGCCGCAGGTGTACCCCAGGGTTCAGTGCTGGGTCCACTGCTCTGGAACCTGGGGTACAACTGGGTGCTGCGAGGCAACCTCCTCCCGGGAATGGAGGTTGTCTGCTTCGCCGACGACACTCTTGTCGCGGCGAAAGCAAAGGAGGTGGAGGATGTGGTACGCCTAGCGTCGGTCGGCACATCAATGGTCGTCCGACGCATCCACCTCCTGGGCCTGGAAGTGGCCCTCGACAAATCGAGGGCCATGATGTTCCATGGCCCACGTCGCAGCACCCCTCCGGGGCTCCGTATCCGGGTGGAGGGGGTCCGAATACCGGTCGAGGGAAGTATGAAGTACCTCGGCCTGGTGCTGGATCCCCGATGGAGTTTTGAGGAGCATTTTAAGCTCCTCACTCCACGGCTGTGTGCCGCTGCAGCCGCACTCGGCAGGGTCCTCCCGAACGTGGGGGGACCAGGTGCTGCGTGCCGTCGACTGTATCACGGGGTGATACGGTCGATGGCACTTTACGGAGCTCCGGTTTGGGCTGAGTGCCTCAAACCCCGCTCGAGGGCCCTCTTGCGACGTCCGCAGAGGGTCATCGCGACCCGGGCCGTGCGAGCGTACCGCACGGTCAGCCACGGCGCCGCCTGCGTGCTCGCAGGCGCGACGCCGTGGGACCTCGATGCACAGGTTCTGGCAGAAATGCATCAAGGTCGGGTCGAGGCCAGGGAGCGGGGTGAAAGACTTGCCCCAGCAGAGCTGAGGCAAGTCCGTTCCATCGCCGAGAGCGAAGCTCTGCGGCGATGGGATGAGGCACTCGCCCATGTTAGCGCCGGCCACCGGACGATCGAAGCCATTCGTCCGGTGTTGGAGGTTTGGTTGGGTCGCCGGCGCGGCGGCCTCTCGTTCCGCATGGTGCAGATCTTGACCGGGCATGGATGCTTCGGTCACTATCTGCACCGTGTCGCACGTCGGGAGGAGACGCCGCAGTGTCATCATTGCGGCGCTCCGGACGACACGGCCGAGCACACCTTATTGGAGTGCCCGGCCTGGCGACACCAGCGCCGCGAGCTCATTGCGGCGCTGGGATGCGGAGCCCTCTCGCTGCGGAGCATGGTGGAGACCATGCTCCGCGGCGACAGGGCATGGGAGGCAGTCGCCTCCTTCTGCGAGAACGTTATCTCGCAGAAGGAGGCGGCTGAGAGGGAGCGGGAGGATGATCCTCTGGCCGCTCCCTCCCGCCAAAGGAGGACGGGTAGGAGAGGACGGCGGCGCGCCCTGGCTGCGCCCGTCCCATGACCCTACCCGTGGGGGTCCCTCGCTGACCGGCATGGCGCTGGCCGTGCCGGCCACCGACGGACCCCGTGACGGCAGCCCCCCCTTGTAGTTCTGTCCTGCAAAGAGGGGGGTGGCGGAGGGAGCTACACGGGCACGCCCAAGTAGCCCTCCGCAGCGGACGGGGGGCGGTACGGTGGGCACTAGGCCGCGTACTCAGCCCCACGCGCGGGCCTACCCGCGCACGTCTGCGGGGTCCCCGTGATACCCCGGGAGACCCCTGCCGTGGAGCCCCGGCTAAGGCCGGGAGGCTGCTGGGTGCGGAGACGTGGAGAATCCCTAAACGGGGACCCCGCGGCTTCGCACTAAGCAGCTTAGAGGGTATTCGCAGGACTTTTTTAGCGGATATTATACCGTAAAGCGCCCGTAAGAGTTGCGGGGTCCTCGGTGGGCAGCCACTGGGGGGTTCGTAAGACTTGCGGGAGCCAGGTGTGAGGTCCGTTCGGCGGTGTGCCTCTTAAAGGCGCCGTCGTCTGTAAATAGATTTTTTACCTGCGTATTAAAAAAAAAAAAAAAGGTTAGGTTAGGTTAGGTTAGGTTAGGTTTTTTTTTTTTTTTTTTTTTTTATTATTCTGTTTTAGTCACATTATTACAGTGGTCTGGGTTATTTAGTTTGTGTTTTATTTGTCTTGTTTCATTTATTTGTCAGACCCAGTCCCAGGGTGACGCTATTCCATACGTCCCCGGGGGCTGGGGCTGAGGGATGGCTGCAGCGCTGCTCCTCCTTCGTCTCCTCTTCGAGCGGCTGGCTGCTACACACTTGGATGGAGCACTGTTTCCCCCGAGCCCTGACTTAGCGACTGACGTCCTGTCTGGAGGGGGCGGGGCAGGATGTGGTCCTGCCATAAAGGTGGAGGGAGTTGGGGCCGGTGAAGCGAAGTGCAGAGTATGGGCCTGGTCAGCGGTGACAGAGGTAGGTAGGCTCGCCCGTTGGAGTCGCTTGATTCGCTCCCAAATCCGGGTGGCCACGCGGTTTCCGTCACTCCTGTTCCCGTCGCAGTTGGGCCCATCCCAATCCCTCGTACCGGCCGTTGTCCTCCGACGTCTGGCGACCATTGCCCTTGCCCCTCCCATGACTAGGATTGTGACTAGCTTGCAGGGAAGGGGGGATGCAGTGTCCATACACCTTTTTATTCTCAGAGGTAGGTGTGTTTCTGTATATATTCATCTAGTTTTCATTATTGTAAGCCTTGATGTTGGTATAGATGTGGGTTATTAATTTAGTCAGGGATCTGATGAGAGCAGGTTTGTCTAAGTTAAATGCAAATGAGAAAGGGGGTCTGTCTAAGCTTCGAGATAGTTCGGTGTGCGAAAAACGCTGACGAGCAAATCGTGGGCATGACTCTAGCAGATGAGTAGGAGTTTGGGGTATTGAAGAGTCGCAGGGACACGAATCGGACGAGATGAGTTTAAACCGGGCAAGATAAGAGCGATGCGCTCCATGGCCACTCAAAAACTGGGTGAGGTGGAACGAAGTGGGTACAATAGCGCGATAGTCCGCAATCTGCTTTACCTCCGGGAAGATACTACGGGTGTGTGACCCCTGAGTAGCGCTGTGGTATCTTTCCTGCCACTGCGTCATTGCAAGTTCTTTAGAGCGCGCTTTTGGGTATGAGGTGGGAAAAGCACTGTATGCAAAAGGCTTATGAGAGGAGGCGGCCTCACCGGCAGCGCGATCCGCCGCCTCGTTGCCGTACACCCCAGAGTGACCCCTGACCCAGCAGAATCTGATTGATTCCGGTGAGCCGGTACTGTAAATAGTTTTATGGATTGCGACGATGGTAGGGTTACAACTACTGCGTTGTTGGATCGCTTCCAGGGAGGACTTAGAGTCTGAAACAATGAGTGCGTCTGCATATTCTCTTTCCCGTGCCAGATCGCATGCCCTTGCTATGGCCAACAACTCCGCCTGGAATACAGTGCAAGTGTCATGCAGTTTGTATTTTCTGATGGTAGTGGACGGGTGGTGGTCCGGGTCTACGCACACTAGTGCTGCTCCCACGGATCCGTCCTCCAGTCGGCTACCATCAGTGAATATTTGGACTGTGTTTTCCCTGCATGCCCTGTCGATGTCAATCTGTGTAGGAGTGATTAGGTAATTTGGGGAGATTCTACAAGCCGGGTGCAGAAGTTCCGCCACCGCCACCGGCGCTTCCCACTCCAGGTTATCAGGCAGGTATGTAGTGGTCCCCGTGATCCTCACCAGCTCCACCTCGCGGGCGCGCTTCACCTCTAAGTCCAGTGGGAGGAATTGCGCTAGTGCCAAGGAGGCGACAGTGGAGACGGTGCGGTAACCACGTATGGCCCGGAGGGCGAAACCCCGCTGCAGAGAGCCGAGAGTTTTTTGGACTTCTTTTTGGTCCGCGATATGGCCCCAAACACATGACGCGTATGTGATGGTCGGTACGATTACGTACTTGTATATAGCCTCAACGTTTTCCGGGTGCGCCCCCCAGGATGGTCTTGTGAATAGGGAGAGGCGGTTGAATAGTCTAAGGGCCTTGTCAGTCACGAACTTCAGATGCTTCTTGAAGGTGAGATGATGATCAACAACGACCCCCAGATACTTTAATTCCGTCGAAAATGGAATATGCACACCCTTCATGTGAAGCCTGATATCGGCTGCTTTTCTTGAGAAGGCCAGTGCCTTGGTCTTTAGTGGGCCGAAGTTTAGCTTGACGCTCTGCCCCCAATCCGATACCAAGTCCAGAGCGGCGCAGGATGCCTCCTGCAGTGATGATCTATCTTTGGCGGAGACAATGAGTAAAACGTCGTCCGCATAGGCTTGCAGATAGCATCCCGCGGGCAAGGCCAAATCTAGGAGCTGATCAACAATGAGATTCCAGAGCGCTGGACCGCAGGCCGACCCCTGCACACAGCCTCTCTGGGTGCGTCTGGTCTCGCTCACCCCGGCAAACTCCAGTAGCACCTCGCGATCATCCAGGTAGCTGTCAACGAGTCGAAATAAATTGGCAGGGCAGCCTACCTCCCTGAGCCTGTGAAGAATAGCTGGCCACCAAGCTCTGTTGAAAGCCGCCTGGATATCCAACGAAATTGCAACGCAGAGCCGCTTGCAGCGGCGCGCTTCCCTGATCTTCTCAATGGCTGCGTGAAGAGCGTGGCCTGTAGAATTATTGCGCCGGAACCCAAATTGTTTGGGGTTAAGATGGCCTGTCACTGCCTGGTGGTGTATGATCCTGCCTACAAAAAGTTTTTCCAGGACTTTGCCCAGCACCGATATGAGTCCAATGGGTCGATGGTCTTTCAATGTGGTCTCGCCCTCAGCACCGGGCTTTGGTATCATCTTGACCACGGCACGCTTCCAGTCCCGCGGAAAGTATCCCAATGTGAGGCACCTGTTCATAAGGCTGAGGAAGAGCCCCGGGAAGTTGATGATGGCACATCTGCAAATGTCCGCGGTCAGTCCGTCGGGACCTGGAGCCTTCTTGTGTGATATGCCCTCAATTGCCTCCAGAAGCTCTCCCTCAACGAAGGGTGGATCAGAGTGGGTATCAGGGACGCGATGTCGCTCCTCTCTTATGTCTGCCTGAGCTGGTGTGTCCTCCTCACACTGGTCCTCCGGGAAGAAGTGGTCCAGAAGACGTGACGCCGTCTGTCGATTGTCCGCCACGACTGACCCGTCGACCCACATGGAGGCAGGGGGCCTCCTGGGGGCGCCCGACCTGAGAAGTTTGTTCGTCAGGCTCCAAACATTCTCACGAGTCTGTGATTCACAGAATCTCCTGAACTGGGATGTGGCCTCTCTCCTGATGGCCTCGGTGTAGCCTGCCTTAAGGTCCGCATGCTGGTTAGCCAGTCGTTCGCACTCGAAGTCCGCGACCCCTTCCTGCCTAGCTCTATGGAAATTTTGATGTGAACGGCCGACTTCCTTCTTGAGCCGGGACAACTCCTCCGTCCACCAGGGCTTTTTGAGAGGGATCTTCCTTCCTCGTCTGATGATCGGGAAGACCGCTTCCGCGGCCCGTTGTATAACTGAGGTTAATTCCGAAACAAACGCGTCTATCCCCCACTGATTCAGATGGTCGATCCTTTCGCGCTCCAGGTTGGATTCCATAATGTAGTTGCTCAGAGCATTTTTGAAGGCACTCCAATTAGCATTGTCAGGAATCTTATACCGGTAGGTAGAAGATTCCTGGGTGTTCTCTAGCGACTCCTGATTGACCAGCAGATAATACTCAATGAGCCTGTGACTGCAGGACGCTAGCGCATGGGGCCTTACCCGCCAGTCCCTGAGCATATCGGTTACCCTGCCGGAGGAGAGAGTGAGGTCAATGATGGAATGGCGAAGTCTGCCGTGAGTGATCGCTTCAAAGGTGTGGACGTCCCCCGTGTTATGACAGATGAGGTCATATTCGTTGATGAGATTGCATACGTCTTCACCTCTCCTGTTCCTTCTGCCCGTTAAATCCCACAGGGGATGCCACCCATTAAAGTCCCCCCCGATGAGGCACCGAGGATTGTTCGACTCATGCAAAAACCTCGCCAGCTGCGCCAATGTGTCATGCGGGTCCTGTTTAGGCTCGATGTACACCGAGATCAGGTATTGTGGCTGATTATTGACCGTCACTTGCACAATTACTAGGTTGGGCGTGGAAAATTGCTCGACGAAGATGGCCTGTATTTTGTCTCTAATGGAGTCCTTAATGAAAATGGCAGCCTTAACCCTCCTGTTGGACTTTAGATCCTGGAAGATGCTTATACCAGGAGAGTTCTTTACGAAGGCGCCACTTCCGGTGTAGGGCTCACTAATCAGAGCAATGTGTCTGATGGGGTCGTGAAAGACATTAAAGAGCTCTTCTGAGCTCGCAATAGAGCGGTCCAAGTTAGCTTGGATGATGCCTAGCCTAAAGTTCGGGTTCCTACTAAACTCAGTCATAATCTATTTTTTCCATTAAACGTGAGAGCATGGCTTGATATCTGGGGCATTCCTGGTCAAATGATGAGTGTTTGGTGGAGTGATCTAATTTGAATCTCGAGTTGTGGCTACGGCAATTAAAGCAAGTTGGGGGTGCTTGGGCGAGTGGACAGTTGTTCTTGGTATGTGTGGTGTGGTCGTCTTTGCCACAGTGGGCGCAGATTTCTTGACCGGGGCATCTGGCAGAGGTATGACCGAACTGGGCGCACTTCCTGCACTGCATGAAGGGCACAAAGTTTTCGCAGTGCACCCTCTGGAAGCCAAGGCGCACCCGGCCCATGGAGATGAGAGTCTTCCACAACCCGGGAGAGGCCTCAATAACGGCATTGAACAAATGGGGGTTTCTATTGCGACGCAGGAATCGAACCTTCAAACCATCCTTTCGATCGTCAGAGTCAGCTAGCTCCGGGTTGTGGTCCCAGATTTCATCGATAATGTCATCTTCAGGTATGTCCTTGGTGATTCCCTTGAGTATGACGAGAGGACGAAGCTTCCTTTCGGGTTCTGACCTCGAGTGCCCACTAGCATTGATCAGGAGGTTGATTTCCTCCCTATGCTCCTTCTGTTCAAACTCTACCCTGAACTTACCCTTGGACAGCTTCCTTAGGTTAGTCGGGGTAATCTTCTTCGTCGTCTTGCTGAGAGCGTCCTTCACGGCCGAAACTGCAACCTCCCTAGTGGGGTCCTCGATCCCCGGAAACGACATGACAAGGGCATGTCCCTTGGGGCGTGAAGCGGAAGCAGCCGCTCCGGCAGCGTCAGGACCTCGAGACTTAGAAAAAAGGTGTGGTGTGCCGCTCGATAGCCTAGGTTGTTGAGTTACCTTAGCGTAGGAGGGAGAGCCTCCACTGAAGCTCGGGGTGGCAGCGCTGAATCGCCCCATCTCGGAGCGGACCGCCCGGGCAACCGCTTTCTCCACCAGTGCGGGAATACTCACCGATAGGTCTGCGCTATGCGTGGCCGGTGTTCCACCACCTCCTCCAGGGCTGACAGCCTCACAGTTGCACCCGACCGCATGCGCACCCGCCTTGTTGCCTATCGCGATGTTTCTCAGCACCGTAGCTGCCTTCAGTACATTCGCCGCAACCCTGTCCTTCATGGCACGCGTAACGCTTTTCTCCGACGCCAAGATCTGAGGAATGCTCTCGAGGAGGCTGTGTAGCTCCTCATAATGCTGGGGATTATTAATGCCTTCTAGGTCTTGTTCTGTAAGTTTGGGTAACCGGTTTACTGCCTCGGCGGCCGCTTTAGCTCTAGTGCTACGGGTGACTTTTTTCGCCTTGGCAGCTGTATTAAGCTGCTGGGAGGCTCCAAGGCAGTCAGTAGCCTGAGACCCCAGGCTGCCAGAAGCAACAGCGGGTCCAGTGATGTCGGACGCCTCAGACAGGCGCAGAGGAGGAGTGGCGTCAACCGGAGTCAGAATGACCACTGGAACCGGAAGTGACTCGGCGACTGCAGGGGGAGAAGCCCTAGCCTCCCGACGCTGCGCACCCTCCATCTCCCCGCTGCCAGTCGAAGGACGACGCGTAGGCGAGCGACAGATAGGCATGACGCTCGTATTTTATTTTTCCTGTCAAGGGTCAAACCGGGCACGTGCAAGTGCCAAACTAGCCCTTACTAATATGTTACTGCAAAAAGCAGTCAAATTCGTCGTAAAAATGCAAAAATATGAGGTTAGGTTTAGTAAGGTTAGGTTAGGTTTACCAAGGTTAGGTTAGGGCAAAATTTTCTATGTTAAAAACCTCGTAACTTTTTAATCTTATAACCTAAAATTATGAAATAAACGGTGGTAGAAACCTTAGACTACGAGAGATTTTTCAAGTCTTGGAAAAATAAAACTATGTTAATATTATACTTTTCACACAAAAATTAAAAAAAATAAGTTAAAAATTTTAAACTTTTCAAATTAAAAATACTTAAAACTAGAAACTATTAAGTTTTGCAATTTTAAATGATAGATCTTACGAAACTAAACTAGCCTAAAAAAGAATTATGAGAATGCAACTATAAACAAAAAAGTTATGGATGTTTAAAAAACCTAAAAATAATTTTACAAATTTACCCCTAAAAAATTTGTGTCCGAGTGTTTATTGCTCAGCTTGGCAGAAAATATGTACCTAAATAAGACGAATCTTATGCACTAATAAAATCTAACCTACGACTAAGAATGAATTTTTCATGAATTATTTAAAAATTTACAATTTGTTGATCCTATACAAAAGACATCAACGCGTGCTTTGTTTACATGAATGTTAGGAAATTTACTACCAAATGTTAGAAATTGACAAAAATTGAAATATTTCGAAAACTATTAAAGCTAAGTCTATTATTTTAGCGGAATAAGTTGTAACAAAAATTCTAAAATGTGCCTACAAAATTTGAAATGATTCGGAGTATTCTACCTGATCGAAAAAAGGCGGTTAGGTTAGGTTAGGTTAGGTTAGGTTAGGTTAGGTTAGGTTAGGTTAGGTTAGGTTAGGTTAGGTTAGGTTAGGTTAGGTTAGGTTAGGTTAGGTTAGGTTAGGTTAGGTTAGGTTAGGTTAGGTTAGGTTCCCGTGGCAGTGTGGCTGGGTCTGCTATCGGGCGCGTCCCCTCGGGTGGCGGATGAGGGGCACCGGCTTCGGCCGGCGTGGACCATACCCAGCTGTGGAGACCTGGCTGGCGTCCTGGGTATCCCGGGTAGCGGCAGTCGGGTCAAACTCGTAACCCTGCACATAGTGCGGGGCCGAGGGCCGCCGTCTGCAAAGGAACTGTTTCCCTTGGAGGCGGGGGCTGCGAGGAAGACAACCTCTCTAAAAAATTACCCAGTGGTGGTCTCGGCTGGCGCCCTGGGTATCCTGGGTAGCGGCAGTCGAGTCAATCTTATCTCGTAACCCTGCACATAGTGCGGGGCCGAGGGCCGCCGTCTGCAAAGGAACTGTTTCCTTTGGAGGCGGGGGCTGCGAGGAAGACAACCTCTCTAAAAAATCACCCGTGGGGTCTCTCGGCCGGCGCCCTGGGCAGCCCGGGTAGCGGTGGTCGAGTTACCATAGGTTGAGGCGGAAACGCCATTGGTAAGGGCGGTTGTGGCGCGAACTCCGCGTCGCTTCCGGCCAACCCGTAACCCCACACGTGGTGTGGGGCCGGGGGCCGTCGTCCTTCGGGGCGGGGGCCGCAAGGAAGAAAACCTTTATAAAAAATTACCGATGAGGCCAGGTAGGGTTCCCTCGCCCGGAAGAGGGAAAAAAACCTATGATAATGTCGTCCTTTGTTGTGAGTTTGTCATGCGCTCCCGTTGACGCCGGGCGCTCTGGGGTAGCTGGGCCCCAGGGTGAGAAATTTGTAACTAGCGGCCAATGCGCTCCGGCTGGCCACCGGCGCTGCGGGATTACCGGGTCCCGCAGTGGTAAATTAGTTACCGAGGCGTTTGGTGAAGTTCTTAGACTCCGAGGCGGAGCGGATGAGGGAGGAGATGTAGCACCCCCCCCCGCCAAGGTGAACACGGCCCGTAGGGGTAAAAGGAAGGCGGCGGCATCAGGTAGGCCGAGGGCTGATGAATTTTCGTCCATAGACGAAGAGGAGGTGGACGGCAGTCGCTTCTGGCAGGAGATGGGCCGAGGTACGCAGCAGGAGTTAACCAAACTGACGCGTTTGCTATTTGAAGGCCCCAGTCAGGGCTTGTTGGGAGATCGGATCGAGGGGAAGGCGACACGTTCCATTGCGATGCTTGAAGACACGCTGGAGACGGCGTTCAAGAAAGCCGAGGAGGAGAGTTTCCTCGCCGGGAGAGCCCGCCAATACCGCGAGGAAAAGGTGCTTTATCGCGAGAGAATGGAGGACGCGGCTGCCGAAGCGGTGGAGCTCCGTATTGAAAACGCCGCCCTAAAGAAGGAGCTGGAGGTGCTGCGCGGGGAGATGCGGGCCCTCCACGATAGGGTGAGCGAGGGCGAGACCAGCGGATCGAAGTGGAAGGAGGCCGTCGAGGAGCTGAAGCGCTCCCTTATGATTTCCATAGGGGAGATGGTCAGCACTCGATTGGCCTCGCTGGAAGGGAGATTGCCCCCGCCGGAGAGAATTAGACCGCCCTTAGCGGCGGACCGGCGCGGTGGGGAGGCGGAGACCACAGCGGTTGGGGAGAAATGGAGCGTTGTGGCCAGCAAAAAGGCCAGGAAGAAGATTGCGAGCCCAGGGGTGGCCCCGATACCAGAGGTGTGTAGGGCGCAGGTGCCAGCGCCAGCGCAGAAGGTGCCAGCGCAGAAGGCGCCAGCACAGAAGGTGCAGCGGCAGGAGAAGAGGAAGATGAAGCTGAGGGTGCCAAACACCGCGGCCGTGACCCTAAAGCTCACGCCAGCAGCTGAGCAGCATGGGGTCACCTATGCCAAAGTACTAGAGATGGCGAAAGAGAAGCTTCGGCTCCAGGAGGTGGGGATTGAGGGGGGCCTCAAGATCCGCGAAAGCCGAACAGGGTCGAAGCTCCTGGTGGTCCCAGGGCCTGACAGCCACACGAAGGCGGACGCTCTCGCGAAGCGGATCGGCGAGGTGATGGCGGATCTCGTAGAGGTCGGCAGGCCGGAGAAGGTGGCCGACTTGAGGATCGCCGGACTAGACGAGTCCGTCACAACAAGGGAGCTGGCAAAGGCGGTGGCGGAAAAGGGGGGCTGCCGGTCCTGTAAGGTGGAGATAGGGGAGATTCTCCCCGGACCGGGAGCCACGGGGTTCGCCAAGGTGCGATGCCCTGTTGACGCCGCAAAAAAGGTGGCGGAGGGAGACACGATCAAGGTCGGCTGGAGCCTGGCTCGAGTGACGGTCCTGGGCCCCCCGCCTACGCACTGCTTTAAGTGCATGGGCAGGGGCCACGTCGCCGACAGGTGCCCGTCACAGGAGGACCGCAGTGGCCTCTGCTTTCGGTGCGGGAAAGCGGGGCATAGGGCAGCGACATGCTCGGCCCCGACTCGATGCGCTGTGTGCGCGGCAAGTGGTCGGGCGGCTGACCACATCATGGGGAGTGGGGGTTGTGACCCGCCGGTCACAAGGGGCAAACCCCCTGAGAAAGGGCCCTCTGAGGAGCCAGCGCCCGTACGGGTGCCTTCAGAGGGGGGGATGTCCGAGTAGCCTCCGCTGCTCGGACCACCCCGTGGATGGTGTCGCCCGCGATTCCCCCGTCTTCTCCCAGGAGAAGATCCAGGGAGGCGTAGGCGACCGGGAGGGGGGAGAGGGACGGGAAGAACTACGCTTCCCCTTCCGATCCTCCCTTCCAGGAACGGCGGCCCTCCTCATGTGGTTCTGTCCGCAAGGGGAGGGTGGCGGAGGGCTTTAGCTTTCCGCAGCGGACGGGGGGCGGTATGGTGGGCAGTAGGCCGCATACCTAGCCCCCACGCGCGGGCCTACCCGCGCACGTCTGCGGGGTCCCCGAAATACCGCGGGAGACCCCTGCCGTGGAGCCCCGGCGAGGCCGGGAAACTGCTGGGTGCGGGGACGCGGAGATAACCCCAATAGTGGGGATCCCGCGGCACCGCATCAGGCAGTAGTAAAGGTATTCGCAGGACTTTTTTAGCGGATATTATACCGTAAAGCTCCCGTAAGAGTTGCGGGGTCCCAGGTGGGCATCCACTATGGGGGTTCGTAAGACTTGCGGGAGCCAGGTGTGAGGTCCGTTCGGCGGTGTGCCCCTTAGAGGCGCCGTCGTCTGTAAAAAGATTTTTTACCTGCGTAATAAAAAAAAAAAAGGTTAGGTTAGGTTAGGTTAGGTTAGGTTAGGTTCCGCCCTCTCGTTGGAGAGGGGAGCGACTGTGCAGTGTCGCTACCGGACGCGTCCCCCGGGTTGTGGATAGGGGCACGCCCCCCATATATGGGGGGTACCGGCTTCGGCCGGCGCGGACAGCAACTGCACGACAATCTCGTAACCCCGTACGTAGTGCGGGGCCGAGGGCCGCTAGTCTCTTCGGAGGGTGGGGGCCGCGAGGAAGAAAACCTCTCTAAAAAATTACCCAGTGGGGGTCTCGGCTGGCGTCCTGGGTAGCCCGGGTAGCGGCAGCCGAGCTGGGGGAGAGCTCGCAACCCCGCACTGAGCGGGGCCGAGGGCTGCCACTCTCTTCGGAGGGCAGTGGTCGCGAGGAAGAAAACCTCTATAAAAAATCACCCTGAGGGGATCGGCTGGCGTCCTGGGCATCCCGGGTAGCGGCAGCCGATCAGTGGCCGACTTGTCGGCGGTGGATGGCGGACAGTGTTCCGCGGGGACTCCGGTCCCACGTGGCGATGCCACACCCGGGCGTAACTGCTCGGTTTGGCGGGGCTTGCCTTAGTTGGCTGGCCCAGCGGCCGTTTCGACGGCGTGGTTTGCGGACCTCCAAGGTCCGCGTGCGCGGCGGCCCCGTGGCCACGAGTGTGGTCACTGGGGATGGGTTTCGGCCTACCGTCGGGCGAGCTGGAGACCTGTGTGTGTGTGTCGTTGTCACGTCTAGCGGCACCACACAGGACCAGTGGGGACTGCCTTTGTTGGCCGTCCCTGAGAGGAGCATACCTCGTTAAAAAACCCCAAAGCGTCGGGTCTACCCGTTAACTGGTACTAAAGTGCAAGCGTGGTACCAGGCGCCTTATGGTGGTGGGCTGGGGAAGTCCACCGACTAGCGCTTCCACCCCGGGGCACTACCCGCCGCCCCGGGAGTATTAGGGTTACCCAGGTACAGGGGGCACTGCCTGGGTGGACCATTATTTCCCCCATACTCGTGGGACTAGTTATGCAGATGAATAATACTAAAAACAAAAATTTGATGAGTGAGGAGATGAGGAAGGAAGGAGTTGTTGAGGGTCTGGAGAGACCGGAGAAGGAGGATGTTGGAGAGAAAGGAATGGGTTTCGCACAGCCGGAGGAAAGAGTAAGGACCAGGAGTAGGGCTGGTCATGCGCAGCCGGAGGGGTCACGGAGGAGCTCTGTGACCCTGACGTATGGTCCCGACAGCGCGCCGGTTTCTTTATCGGAAGTACAGTCCTTGGCAGGATCAACGTACAGCCTACGGGCTGAGTCGGAGGCGGAGTCAGTGGCCGATTCAACGGCAGGTTCGACAAAAAGCCGCAAGAGGCGGTCGGTGGCGTCCAGCTACTTAAAGGACGCCTCGACAGTGGTGGCACCTGCGCCCAAAGTGCCCAGAGCCAAGGGGGGCAGAGGAGGCAGAGGTGGCGCTTTGACGCACAGCGTCGGGATATCCCAGGCGCGGAGAGAGGCCAGGGAGATTGAGCCGGATTCCGAATCCGAGTCCACCCTTACGGAGGCATATACATCCGCCGCCAGTGACGGAGAGGCCGAGCCCCGTAATATGACAGTGGATGACTTGGTGGCGGAGGCCTCGAAGAGGGTAGGAGAGGTCACGGAGGTCGCAAAGAGGGCCAAGAACCTAAAAGGGACCTGCAAGAAAAAGCTAAGGTCCAACGCGGGTTCCCTGATGGCCGTGGTCCGCGCCTTGGCGCAGAAGGACACGGCAGAAGAGATGCGTCGACTGCGGGCGGACAACAAGCGCCTGCAGGACGAGCTATCAAAGGTCCGCCACGAGCTGACAGCTCTGAGGCGGGCCTTCTCGGAGGCCGGTGAAGGGCGCCGCAAAAGGCCGGCGGCGCCCATCATCCTAGACACCCCGGCGGGGGTGGGAGGCGGAGGCAGCGGAGGGGAGGACCTCGCTGGAGCATTACAAGAGATGCACCGCTCTCTTGCCCAGCAGATGTCCAACATGCTCCAGGCAAGGTTGGAGGGCCTGGAGGTGGATGGGCGGCTCCTCCCTGCAGCGGAGAGACCCCGCCGGCCGCCATTGGCAGCTGATGCCAAGGCCGCGGGCTCAAAGCCACCTAAGACGGCGCAAACGGTTGGGAACGGTAAGGAAGCCCCAACCACGCTTGCCCCGGCCGCCAACATGCCCAAAAAGGCCCGGGCGAAGGCGGCGAAGGCGGCGAAGGCGGCAAAAGCCAAGGCAGGCCCGTCGGCTCCTCCTCCTCAAGCGAGGAGTGAGGAAAACAAGGTGGCAGCACCACCGCTGCCTAAGGAGGCAACACCAGCGGCGGCGGAGGGCGCCTGGGTTGCCGTTGCCAAAAAGGCAAAAAAGCCCAAAAAGGCAGAGCCAGCACCGGCAGCAGCCCAGAAGGGCAAGAAGGCTGCCAAGGGTCCACAAGGACCAAAGGGCCCCAAGGTGCCAAAGCCGCCAAAGACCCTGGCGGTGGTGGTGGCCCTCAAGCCGGAGGCGGTGGCTCAGGGAGCTACCTATAAGGACGCCCTGACCAAGGCCAAGGCGTCCATTAACATGGACGAACTGGGTATCGGCCCGTCGAAGTTCCGGACCACGGTGACGGGAGCGAGAATTATCGAGCTCCCGTCCGGAACAACGGTGGCCCAGGCCGACACTCTGGCGGCCAAGGTGGGCGAGGCCTTGGGCGATGCAGCCAGGGTGACCCGCCCAACAAAATCGGCAGACGTCAGGGTGTCAGGCCTTGATGACACCGCAACGCCCGAAGAAGTGCGGGCGGCTCTGGCCGACAAAGCCGGTTGCCCCCCCAATACTATCAGGGTGGGGGCCATTTCCTCCGGCGCCAGAGGGGCTGGCTCGGCAATCGCCTCCTGCCCTGTGGAGGCAGTAGCCAAGCTGGTCAGCGATGGCAAATTAAAGGTGGGCTGGAGCGCAGCCACGGTCCGGCTACTAGAGCCACGCCCCATGCGTTGCCATAGGTGCCTGGCACTGGGTCACCCAGCAGCCAAGTGCCCCTCTAGCAAAGACCGCAGCGGCCTCTGCTATCGCTGCGGCAAAGAGGGGCACATAGCCAAGGCCTGCAAGGCCCCTCCGCATTGCGCGTTATGCGCCGACAGGGGCCTGCCAGCCGGGCACCGAATGGCGGGGGCTAGTTGTAAGCCCCCTCCCGTCAAGGGCCGCCTGCCGAACCCGGCAGCGGCTCCTCGTGCCGCACCGAAAGCGGCCACCAGCGCCACGCCAGAGGCGACCCCAGCAGTGACCCCAATGTCCGTCAACGATGCCCAGTAGGACATTGGGGAAACTGCTCCAGGCGAACCTCAACCACTCCGCCGGGGCACAGGATCTCCTGTGCCAGACGATGGCGGAGTGGGGGGTCGACCTTGCGGTGGTTTCGGAGCCGCACCGTATCCCCCCGTCCGACAAGTGGATGGGGGCTACGGATGGCTCCGCTGCCATAGTGGCGGCGAGTGCAGGCCCTTCCCCGGTGCTGGTGGAGAGGGGGGAGGGGTATGTGGCGGCACGATGGGGAGAGGTGGTGGTGGTGTCCACCTACTTCTCCCCCAACCGCAGCAGGGCCGACTTTGATCGGTTTCTCGCTGCGGTTGAAGGGGTCGTGCACCGCGCGGCCCCTCGTCAGGTGCTGGTGGCCGGGGACCTAAATGCGAAATCAACCGCGTGGGGGTCCCCCCGCACCGACGTCAGGGGTGGTATACTGGAGGCCTGGGTGTTCGCCCTGGGTCTCCAGATCCTCAACCGAGGAACCACCCCTACCTGCGTCCGGTGGCAGGGCACGTCACTCATTGACGTGTCCTTCGCCACCCCGCCGCTCGCGGCCCGTGTCCGGGGCTGGCGGGTGGAGGCGGATGTGGAGACCCTATCGGACCACCGATACGTCCGGTACGAGGTCTCCACGGAATCCCCAGGGGCCCCAATGGGCCCCCGTGCGGGCGGCTCGCCGTTCAAACGGTGGGCGCTCGCACGCCTCCAGCCGGATGTGGCGGAGGAGGCAGCGACGGTGCGGGCCTGGGCAGGGGTCCCCGACGCCGTCGCGGGGGATGCCGACGGCATGGCGGACCTTTTCGCGGACGACATCAATGTCGTCTGCAGCGCCGCCATGCCGAGGGCGCGGGTTGGCCCACGGAGGAGTGGGCAGGCATACTGGTGGACGCAGGAGCTCACGATCCTGCGTGCCGCCAGTATGAGGGCCAGGCGCGCCTGCCAGCGATGCCGCAGGCGCGCCAGACAAGCGCCCGGCGAAGAGGAGGTCCTCCGCCGGGCGTACAACGAGGCCCACACGGCCCTGCGTAGAGCCATCTGCAGGGCCAAGGTCGCTGCCTGGGATGAGTTTTTGGCCATCCTGGACAGCGACCCCTGGGGGAGGCCGTACCGGACGGTGAGGGGGAAGTTCGCTTCGGCGGCCCCCTCCACGTCCGGTATGGAGCCCGCGCTGGTGAGGAGGGTGCTGGGGACACTTTTCCCAGACCCCGGGCCCTTCGAACCCCCCAGGATGCTGCCCCCCGGTTCTGCTCCGGGGGCGTGGGCAGCTGGTCCCCCCGTGTCTGATGGAGAACTAGACACGGTGAGGGACCGGCTCCGGAGCCGCAATAAAGCTCCGGGGCCGGACGGGGCCCCGGCCAAGGTAATGGCCATTGCTTTGGGCCCCCTGAGAGAGCGATTCCGCGCGGTGCTAGACACATGCATCGCGACGGGTCGCTTTCCCAGGCGCTGGAGAGTGGGGCGGCTTTGCCTTCTCCGCAAGGAAGGCCGCCCGGCAGACTCTCCAGCGGGCTACCGGCCGGTGGTGTTGCTCGATGAGTCCGGGAAGGCTTTTGAGAAGATTCTCGCCTCCCGGATCATCGAGCACATCGAGGGGGAGGGGCCGGACCTGGCGGAATGCCAGTACGGCTTCCGAACCGGCCGGTCCACGATGGACGCGGTTGGCCGTCTCAAGAGGTGGACTGAGGCGGCCACAGCTCGGGGGGAGGTGGTGATCGCGGTGTCCTTGGACATCGCGAACGCGTTCAACACCATCCCCCACGAGTGCATAGAGGCGGCGCTCGAGTTCCACCGAGTGCCCCTCTACCTCCGCGCCCTCGTCCGGGACTACCTGCGAGACAGGTCAGTCCTGTACGAGGATGCGGAGGGCCGCGTCCAATCGTGGCCAGTGAAGGCAGGCGTACCCCAGGGTTCCGTATTAGGTCCCCTCCTATGGAACCTGGGGTACAACTGGGTCCTGCGGGGTGAGCTCTTGCCGCGCATGGATGTCGTCTGCTTTGCGGACGACACCCTAGTAGCGGCGAGAGCGAGGGGGTGGGAGGAGGCGGTCCGCCTTGCGTCGGTCGGCACCTCCATGGTCGTCCGACGCATCCGCCTCCTGGGACTGGAAGTGGCCCTCGAAAAGACGAGGGCCATGGCCTTCCACGGTCCCAGACGCAGGACCCCGCCGGGGCTCCGTGCCCGGGTAGAGGGGGTGTGGGTTCCGGTCGAGATGCACCTTAAGTATCTCGGCCTGACCCTAGATCCCCGATGGAGCTGGGAGGAGCATTTCAGGCTCCTCGCTCCCCGGCTGTGCGGCGTCGCAGCCGGACTCGGTCGCCTCCTCCCCAATGTGGGGGGGCCGAAGGCGAAGTGCCGTCGGCTTTATCACTCCGTGATAAAGTCGATGGCGCTGTACGGGGCCCCGGTCTGGGCTGAGTGCCTCTCGTCCCGCACGAGGGCCCTCTTGCGAAGACCGCAGAGGGTCATCGCGACCCGGGCCGTGCGGGCTTACCGCACGGTCAGCCACGGGGCTGCCTGCGTCCTAGCAGGTACGCTCCCGTGGGAGGTTGATGCCCTGGTACTATCCCAGGTGCATCAACACCGGGTCGCGGCGAGAGAGCGGGGCGAGCGACCCGTTCTAGAGGAGGTAGAACGGGTCCGCACCGAGGCGCAGGGGGAGGCTCTGCGCCGATGGGTGGAGGCACTCGCCAACCCAGCCGCTGGCCACCGGACGATCGAGGCGATTCGTCCGGTGTTGGAGGAGTGGGTAGGGCGCCAGCGGGGCACCCTCACCTACCGCCTGGTGCAGGTACTGACCGGACATGGGTGTTTCGGTCACTACCTGCACCGAGTCGCCCGTCGGGAGGAGACGCCGCGGTGTCATCACTGCGCCTCTCCCGACGACACGGCCGAGCACACGTTGATCGTGTGCCCGGCCTGGCGAAATGAGCGCCGCGATCTGATCGCGGCGCTCGGCGGAGGAGGCCTCTCGCTGCCAAGTATGGTAAGAGCCATGCTTGGTAGCGAGAGAGCCTGGAGGGCTGCCGCCTCCTTCTGCGAATCTGTGATGGCGCAGAAGGAGGCAGCGGAGAGGGAGCGGGAGGAGGACGCTCTAGCCGCCCCTCTCCGGCGTAGACGGGTGGGCCGAAGAAGGCAGGCAGCGGTGACTGCCGGTCTTCGACGGCCCTAAGGTGGCCTGGGCGCGGCCTGACCAGCCGCGCGCCCTAGGTGCCGCTCCGGCATAGGCCACCACGTCTGGGGACTGCCTAGTACCCTAGCGCAGTCCCCCTGAGGCGCGTCGCCCGGTCCACTCGTTGGGCCGGGCCTGCCCGGGGGCGGGCTCGGAGCTGTGGCGCACGCAGGTGCGTCGGCCCCGAGACGCCCCCACATGGGCGTAGGAGGGTACCGGGGGGTTTTAGTGGAGTAGGATCAGTGTGGTCTTCCGCACTGGTCCTGCTTGAGTAGGGTCGGCACTGTTTCCCGTGCCGGCGAGTCCCACACACGCCGTGCGCCTAGTCAGCGTCACGGTATGGTGCGTAACTGCATTTCCCCTCGTCACAAAAAAAAAAAAAAAAAAAAAAAAAGGTTAGGTTAGGTTAGGTTAGGTTAGGTTAGGTTAGGTTAGGTTAGGTTAGGTTAGGTTAGGTTAGGTTAGGTTAGGTTAGGTTTCCGCCCTCTCTTTGGAGAGGGAAGCGACTGTGCAGTGTCGCTACCGGACGCGTCCCCCGGGTTGTGGATAGGGGCACGCCCCCCAGATATGGGGGGTACCGGCTTCGGCCGGCGCGGACAGCTACTGCACGAGGTGGGGGCGATTCAGCCCGTGGCGCGCTCGCGCCTCAGTTGTGGGGGCCCTTCTTAGGGCCAGAGGACTTTTTCTGGTCGTGGTATGGCGGACCTACAAGGTTTGCGGAACTTTTTTGTTCTCTGTGGCCTAGTGTGGCGTAGTATGGCGAACAGTGTTCGCGGGAGTGCTCTGACACTCCTACATGGTGGTCGTTGGACCTCGGTTCAGACGGTTTCTGGACTGTCGTGCGGCGGGGATCCCTGTATGACAGGACTCCGTCGGGCAACTTGGTATTCTCATTGAGAGGACCAAGGGGCTGGGCCACTGAGGCCTGGCCCGAGAGGAGCATACCTCACTAAAAAACCCCAAGCCGAAGCTTTGAGAGCGTGGTGATAGGCTGGATGGCCAGTGGGGGACTGGTCCCTAGCGCTAGGCGTGGAAGGGAGATACGAGAACCTGACTCGTTAAAAAACGGACAATCATTATGGAAGCAGCTCTAAAAACAAAACAACCCCAGGAGGGTACCGTCGTTGACGGAGAATCCCTCCCTTCGGCTTCGGCCGTTGGCAGGCCCCACGTATCTGGGGGGGGCCAGAACTGCTCCGTGCTGGTTGGCACGCGGTCATATGATCCCGCTGACCACGGGCGCTCGCCGCTTCCTCGGGCGGCCAGTGTGAAATTGGCTACGAGTGTCGATGACAGGAGAGGGCTTCGCTCTAGGAGAGAAAGCGAATTGGAAGACGAGTTGGTTTCTGACTCGACAGTCAGAAGTTTTGAATCGACCAGGTCGAGGAGTAGGTCGAGGAGTAGGTCGAGTAGGTCGAGGTCGAGATCTAGGAGTAGTGGTGGCCGTCCGGTCACTCTGAAGTTTTGGCGGAAAGATCGTTGTAAGGAAAAGAGCAAAGATGATCTTAAGCGCAAGAGAACCGCGAATGATGATGGTACAGCCAGTGATGAAACCACCACATCAGCCAAGGTTAAGGCCTCCGTAGGCAAGGGGAGAGGTCGCGGTCGCGGTCGTCCACCCACTACGGGTGAGTATGTCGGTCTTGCGAAGGCCAAGGCGGATCTGGCAAGGGTCGAAAGGGAAGCCCTAAAAATTCAAGCGGAAAAGGAGCTGCTAGACGCGGCAGTCTGCGCTAGGGTCACCCGTTCTGCGCCGGCTGCGGATAACGCGGTTGCAGGAGTGGAAGAGGACATTGAGACGGCCAAGACGATTGTTAGCAAGGTTCTGGCCAGCGTCGAAGTTGTCGAGAAGGTCGCTACCAAATCTGGTAGTTTAAAGGGCACTTTTGTGAAAATGTTGAAGGATGCTGCACAGGCTATAAAAGATTGCACGATTGAGTTGGCTCAACGCAACGCGTCTGATGACACCACGAGGCTAGAGCGGATCGTCGCTCGCCAAGAGAAGGAAATGGAGGAGCTCCGTAAAGAGCTGATCGCATTAAAAACCAGTATGGCACAGCAGGTCGCTACCATGGCTTCATCGCGGTTGGATGATGCCTGTTACATGGATACGAGTCCTCCTCCTCAGACCGCATTGGAAGAACTGGAGGCTCGCATAATGAACAATGTGACCGCTCGTATAAACGCACGGATGGAAGGCCTAGAGCCACGCCTTAACCCGGCTCCAAGTTATAGACCGCCATTGAAGCATGATGGCAAAAAGAAGGACGCGGCAGCCTTACAAAAGCAGGCACAAAACACGACGACCCCGTTGACAACGGTCATGGGACCTCCGCCAGTGCCCCCTGTGAAGGCCAAAGTAAAGGGCAAGAAGGTTGTGCCCGCTCCAGCTCAGGACAGTCAAGAGGTGAAGCGGCAAGAGAAGCAGATTCCACCTAACACCAGGCGGAATCCCAATCGCAAAGATAGGGAAGCGCGGGACAGCTCTATCTCGCAGCCGAGACAACCCCTCTCATCTACGTCTACTCCCGCAACCGTCGAAGGAGAATGGACGACTGTGGTTAAGAGGGGCGGAAAGGGGGTGAAGAAGAAAAATCCCGCGAGTGAACAGAGGCCCACTCAAACACAAGGCAAGACCAAACAGCCTCAAAGTAAAAGTAGAGCCAGACCTCCGCGCACCGCAGCTGTCGTTCTGACGCTTCAGCCAGGTGCAGTGGAGAAAGGTGTCACCTATAGCTCGGTGCTTGCACAGGCGAAGGCCAAAATCGATCCGGCCAGTCTGGGGATCGAATTCACAACATTCCGCAGAGCCATCACCGGGGCCTCTATCATCGAGGTACACGCGGAAGAAAATAATAAGAAGGCTGATCTCTAGCTGAGAAAATCAAGGAAATATTTAGTGACGAGTTACTCAGAGTGTCCAGGCCGTTCAAGTGCTCTGAGTTGATGATTAGTAGTCTGGAGGACTCGGTCACGGCAGAAGAGGTCGCCAAGGCCATTGCCAATTTGGGGGGCTGTCCGGTCGATCAGGTCAAGGTCGGCACAATTAAGCAGACCAATTATGGCACGGGTGCAGTGTGGGCGAGTTGTCCGGTGGCAGCAGCGAAGAAGGTAATTGAAGGCCGGCTGCGTGTGGGATGGTCCTCTACCAGGGTTAAGTTGCTACCACCTCGAGATATGCGGTGCTTTAAATGTTTGGAGACTGGTCATGTCAAGGAAAGGTGCTCGGCTTGTGTAGATCGCAGCCAGCTGTGTTACAGGTGTGGTCAGTCGGGCCATCGAGCGGTGGAATGCGACAAAGACTTTCACTGTACCTTATGTGAGGAGGCCGGTAGAAAGGCCGATCATAGGCTGGGGAGCAACAGATGTTCGGCCCCCAAGCGCAAAATGAGAAGAGGACAGGCTGCGCCACGCAAAACTGCTGCGCAACAGCCTCCCAACCCACCGAACGGGGTAGAAGAAGGAGAGCCGATGGAAATTGCCCAAAATGCCTAGTACCATTAAGTTTCTACAGGCCAACATCAATCACTGCGCTGGAGCTCAAGATCTGCTCATTCAGTCATCGGCGCAGTGGTCGATTAACGTGATGGTTGTAGCCGAACCGTACATGGTTCCCACCAGGGACGACTGGATGGGAGACATTGACGGCTTGGTCGCGGTTGTGGTGAATCAAAGACTCGACACGACCTCTTTTGTCAGAGATTCGCTGAAAGGTCACGGGTATGTAGCTGCCCTATACGGTGACATAGTAGTCATAGGAGTTTATTTCTCTCCAAATAAACCCCTAAATGAATTCGAGAGTTTCTTGGTGCAGCTTGATTCGGTTATTGGTTGGTGTAGGTCACACGAAGTCATTTTAGCTGGTGACCTGAATGCCAAGTCGACAGAATGGGGATGTCCATCGTCGGATGCCCGAGGCGTTCTTGTCGAAGAGTGGTTGGTGGCACACGGTTTGGTCACTCTAAATTCCGGCAGTGTCGAAACATGCGTTCGTGCAAATGGCGGGTCCATAGTGGACATTACGTTTACAAGCCCCAACCTGGCACGACGCATATCCAATTGGAGGGTCCTGGTTGGGGAGGAAACGCTTTCGGACCATCGTTACATTCGGTTCGAAGCGTCCTCCCCAAGATCAGATTCGGTTAGTCGTTCGAATGTGGAGATTGGGCCCAGGTGGGCAATTAAAAGAATGGACAGGGACGCTTTAATCGAGGCTTCGTTGGTTGAAGGTTGGTCACCAATCCCAGAAAATCCGGAAACTGAAAGCGAGGCTGAATGGTTTAGTACTGCTCTCACTCGCGCCTGTGACGTGGCAATGCCTAGAGTTAAGGCACTGCCCCCTCTGCGACAAGTGTATTGGTGGTCTGCTGAGCTCGCTGACCTACGTGAGACCTGCGTAGCTGCCAGACGCCAATACACCAGATCCCGCAGGAGAGGTAGACGACGAGGTGAAGTGGAAGAAAACCGCCTCTACACCGCTTACCAAGACGCCAAAAAGGCGCTGAGAGCTGCCATTGCTGAGGCAAAAGAAAGAGCTTGGAAGGAGCTCCTCGACTCCCTTGCACAAGACCCATGGGGCAGGCCATACAAGCTCGTTATGAGCAAGCTTCGTCCCTGGGCCCCACCTCTTACATCCAAAATGGACGAGGAGGTGCTGCAAAGAGTGATAGAGGCGCTCTTTCCCCCTAGAGGTGACCAACGACCTCCGCTTGGCATACAAAGACCGAGTGCAGACGCAAGAACTGAGGAAGTCCCGGAGGTGACGGAGGGAGAGCTGGGTTCCGCTATTTTGAGGCTTCAATCTAAGAACAAGGCCCCTGGACCAGATGGCGTTCCTGGGTGTGCCCTAGTGATAGCCTTGAAAAACGGACTGGAGTACCGATTCCGCAAGCTACTAACGTCTTGCTTGCGGGAGATGTGTTTCCCACAGACATGGAAAACTGGAAACTGGTGCTGTTGAAGAAGGAAGGTCGGCCGGTGGACTCACCATCTGCGTACCGGCCGATCGTTCTCCTAAATGAGGCAGGGAAATTATTCGAGCGAGTAATAGCTGGCCGCCTCCTTCAACATTTGGAGGAAATCGGGCCGAATATTAGTGACAACCAGTACGGCTTCAGACAGGGGCGGTCAACTATAGACGCCATCTCCAAAGTAAGAACTTTGACAGAGGAGGTAACAGCAAACGGGGGAGTGGTACTGGCGGTGTCTTTGGACATCGCCAACGCTTTCAACTCCTTGCCGCACTGTTGTATAGAGGAGGCGATGGCATGGTTCGGTTTTCCATTGTATCTGCGGCAAATAATCATGTCCTACTTGTCAGGCCGCAAAGTTGTCTTCCCTATGGCGACTGGACGGGGTGAAAGAGTGGTGTCTGCCGGTGTTCCACAGGGTTCGGTCTTAGGACCGCTCCTGTGGAACATAGGTTATGACTGGGCCATCCGAGGTTCGAATCTAAGAGGGGTCAACGTGTTTTGTTATGCGGATGATACCCTAGTCACGGCTAGAGGAGACAATTTACAGTCGGCTGCGACCCTCGCCGTGGCTGGGGTATCCCAAGTGGTGGACCGTATTAGACGACTGGGCTTGAGAGTTGCAATGGAGAAATCGGAAGCCATTTGTTTTCATGGGCCCCGCAAATCTCCACCTGCCGACTATAAAATCCGAGTGGGGGAAGTTGATATAAAGATCGGAAAGACCCTAAAATACCTAGGTTTGGTCTTAGATGGAAGATGGACATTCAAGAGCCATTTCGAACAGCTGGTTCCCAAGCTCAGACGAGTATCCCTGGCTCTGTGTAGACTCATGCCGAACTTGGGGGGAGCAAGCACAGTTTGTCGCCGCCTTTTTGTAAACGCGGTTCGTTCGGCGGCCCTATACGGGGCACCTATTTGGTCACGAGCCCTAACGTCTCGTAGCAGAAACCAACTACTGCAGGCACAGAGGGTTACAACATTAAGAGTAGCGCGAGCATACCGCACCGTATCGGGGGAGGTGGCATGTTTGCTGGCCAGATCCCTACCCTGGGACATAGATGCAGAGGTTTTAACCAGGGTGTACGAACAGACTGCAGAAGCTAAGCAAAGCACAGGCTGCGTTCCTCTTCCAGAGGTTATTGAACGATGGCGGACCGACGCCCAGGAGACAGGAACCGATGAATGGTCAAGAAGGCTCGAGAGACCAAGAGCGGGACACCGTACAATCTCTGCGTTCCGTCCAGTTCTGTCTCACTGGCTTGAAGGGCAGGGGGGGCTCGCTCTCTTATCGCATGGTGCAGATGCTAACCGGACACGGATGTTTCGGCAAGTATCTGCACACAGTCGCGAGACGTGAGCTGACCCCAGTGTGCCACCAGTGCGGCGCTGCAGAGGACTCCGCTGCACACACACTAATGACGTGCCCGACATGGGCGAGTGAAAGAGCCGTTCTGACGGCTGTAATTGGTATGGACTTGTCGCTGCCCACCGTAGTCAAAGCACTAGTTGACAGCGAAAGTGCACAGAGGGCCCTTTACACCTTCTGTGAAGCGGTGTTGAGCAGGAAGGAAGCCGACGAGAGGTCCCGAGAAGAGGACCCGTCGGCTGATGCGCTCAGAAGAAAGAGGACCGGCAGGAGGCGCCGCGCTTTTGTGAGCGCGCTGGCCCCGTAAGACCAGGGCAGGTGGCGACGCGCTTTTGCGAGCGCTCTGGCCCCGTAAGACCAAGACCACCAGGGCTGTTGACGGGCCGACTTGGGGGAGTCCGCTCGTCAACCTTAAGCTACTGAGCAGGACGACGTTCACTTGTGCTCAGTGAACGTCGTGAGACGCCATATGCACTTATTGTGCGGGGAAGAGTCCACAGATGGACAAACGCTGCACAGGGGAAAGGGAAAAGGGAAACTGTTGCCCTACCCTGTCGTAGTGAGAGGCGGAGCACGGGGGGAAGTTTTAGTGGGTAGTCTCGGCCTTTACCATCTTGGCCGAGGAGCCCCACATAACCAGGCGTCACCCCCAATGGCGTAGGGTATGCGTAAAGGCATTTTTACCCCTGCCAAAAAAAAAAAAAAAAAAAAAAAAAGGTTAGGTTAGGTTAGGTTAGGTTAGGTTAGGTTAGGTTAGGTTAGGTTAGGTTAGGTTAGGTTAGGTTAGGTTTTTTTTTTTTTTTTTTTTTTTTTTTTTTTACAGCTGCTCCCCGCTTTGTTGCAGGTCTTTGTTTACTATTCATATTTGGTGTGTCTTATTATTGTTTTTTATTTTTTTTTGCTTTAAAAGCACGTTATTTTTTTCGCGCTTGTATATATTTTGAACACATTTTTCTTTTTGTGTCTCTTTTCCTTTTATCTTTTCAAATTTTCTTATTCTAATACATTTCTTACTTCTATTGACTATTTTTTACATTTATTGGTTCCTTATACTTTATGTTTTTGCTTTATACATTCCTATATCTATTCTTATCTATACTATTTTGCTATGCTCAGATTAATATCTGGTCTTTTGTCTTATTTTCTAATTTTCTTATTCTATTTACATCGTCTATGCTTAATCTCTACTTCTTTTTCTTATTCTAGTTACATGAGTTACTTATTCTTATTACAGTTTTCATTTCTTTGTCTTATAACATATTTACATTTACATTTTATTCACTTACATTTTCTTTCTATTGTTTTTCATTTATATTTACATCTACATTTCTTATTACACTTACGTTTTGTTTTAAAATTTCTTTTTCCTTATAGTATACTTTCCTTTTTACATTTCTACCTTTTCCGTTTTTTACCTAATCCCGTTCTTTACGTTTGACTCCACTCGGAGTCTTGGGGTTGGGTAAGTGCTCGCGGGTTCAGCTTCCGCAAGACAGGATTTGCAAATATCATATTTGCAACCCTGTTTGCTTTGGCTGTTCCCGCGCGCACTTTTCAGTTTTCACCTTTCCCTTTGCGTTTCCTCCCAGTGGAGTCCCGTCTACTTTTTGGTCTTTGGCTTTGCTTTGCGTTCCCCTATTGCCTATTTGTATATCTATTACCCTATTTATTTTCCTATTTATTTCTTTAATTTCTGTAGCTGTTTTCCTAATTTCGCCCTTAGCAGTGGTACGCGACTTTTGATCTGGCTATCCTATCCCATATAGCCCTCTGTGGGCATTCGATGCTGAAAGTGTTGTGTGCTGTGTCCTTATTTTTCGCCTTTTTGCAGTTCTGGCAGCATGGTACTTCTTCTTTCTTTGTACATGTGGCGTACTTGTGGTCTCCCCCGCAGTGGCTGCAACTGTCCAGCGGCTCCTGGCAGACCCGCTTGATGTGGCCGAAGCCCAAGCAGCGGGAGCACTGGATTAGCGGGGACTGATCTTCTACTCTGGATGGTCCCCAGCGTAGTTGAAGGGTCCCCGCCTCTGTCAGCTGCAGCCATATTGCCGGGGCCACTCTCAGGACCACGTGTGCCACATGTGGATTCTTGTTACCTTTCAAATACTGCCTCTATGTCCTTTTTTTCTTCCTCTTTACTATTCCCTTTCTTTCCTTTTCCTATCATTCTTCTTATCGCCTCAATCACTTGCTCCGTCTTGTTTTCTCCTCTTACATACTTTACTACCACTAACGGATTTTTATTTTTGGCTTTTTCTACTATTAATTTTTTATTCCTTTCCAATTCCTCTTTCAGTCTTTCCATTTCATTCTCCCTAGCACACCCTATTATGACCTTCTGTCCCTTTGCCTTTCTTATCTTTTTTACCTCCATCCATTCTCCTTTTTCATCCACACTCTTTTTCACCTCTTCAATCACTTCTTCACTTGTTTGCGTTAAGTCCGTTGATGCTACTATGATGGAATGTAAAGTTTCCATCATAGTAGCTGGCCCTTTTACTCTCTCTGCATACGTATCCTTTCTGATTTCATCCATCTTTTCTTTCACTATCCCTTCTATATCCCTTTTTTCCCCTGTGATTTGTGTCCCTACTTCTTTTTGTCTACTTTCTATTATTTCCATAATGCTGTTTCCCCTTATTATTTCCTTTCTATTTCCTAAAATTGTTTCTTTAATTTTCCCCTGTTCCTCTAGTGTCATTCTACTTTCTTGCATTGTGGTGCTTAGCATACTTTCTATATCTCCTATATTATCATTTCCTTTTTTCCCTATTTCTTCTATTGTTTCCATTTTCCTATTTCCTGTTATTATTTCTTTCCTATTGTCTAAAATTGCATCCATCACTTTCTTTTGTTCTTCCATCAGGAGATATGCTGTGCTTTCATCGTTTTCCTTATCTAGCTCGAATTCTATTCTTGTCTCTATTCTATCCGTGTATAGCTTTGCCTCTATCGCTGCATCCCTTGCTTCCACCACTGCGTCCATAAATTTTCTGCAGTGTTTCCATCCATGTGATCGTTGTCTTCCTTTGTTATTACTGCAGCTTTATTTATGCCCTCCATTATTTGGCTGCTAAGCTGTTGCTGTTCATCCATCCTTTCTAACGTGCTCTTCGTCTTTCTGATTCCTTCTTCTATTCTTTCTCTATTTCCCAAAACTATGTCCTGTATATTTTTCAGCATTTCTTTCATCTCTCCTATTTCCTTCCCGTCCATTCTTTCGTCTTTCTTTTCCTCCCTTCTGTCCATTTCTTTCGTTCCATCGTCGTTCTTACTGTTTTCTAATTCTACTACTCTTTTAGCCAGCATCTCTATCCACTCTTTCATCTCTTTCGTTCCTTTTCTTAAAAACTGTTTTCCCTCGCTTGTCACTGATTTGGGTGCCAAATGCTCCAACATTTTGGCACCCAAATCCCTGGCCTTACTTACTAAATTGTGGGGGAATTCCTCCACTTTCTCCTTTCTCGCTGTTTTTTGTGTGCCTTCCGCCGTCATAAGTCGCGTACCTGCTGTCTCGCTTACCATTTTTAATTCTTTTATCTCAGAAGGAGATTCATAAACGTAATCAAATGTTTTTGAATTTCTCGCGGCGGGAATGTGTTTGCCGTTTCTTGCCATTTTAATTTTTTCGAACCAATATGGAGCAGTCTTTAAGACCTGTTTTATCCAAATTAAATTTTTTGATATAAATTAAATTGAAAAATAAAAATAAAAATAAAAATAAAAATGAAAATAAAAGTGAAAATAAAAATAAAAATAAAAATAAAAATTAAAAAAGTAAAATTAAAAATTTGAATTAAAATTGGAATTGAAATTATGAGTCAATAGACGGATTGATAATTTAAATTAAAATAAAAATTAAATGGACACACCAAAATAATATAATAGAATAAGATAAAATAAAATTACTAAATTACTAATTCCTAAAACTAAGCCTGCCCTTAAAAAAGGTGCAGGGTGTCTATATCACCGTCAAGCTAAAGATTTAGACGCACACAACAAATTACTATTACTAAGCCTGCCCTTAAAAAAGGTGCAGGTTGTCAATATAAGTTAAAAGATTTTGATTAAAATCAAGTTTGAATAAAAGTAAAACAATAAAATACGATAGTAATTTGTGCAATAAGTGCAGATTTGTCAAATTTTTAGCCTAAGTCTGCCCTCAAAAGAGGAGCAGAGTGTCCTAATTCTAATAAAAACCTAACTAACTTAACCTATATTCAGGCTCAATAGAGTCCTGAATTTTGTCAAAATTCCTTAATACTAATCCTGATCTCAATAGAGATTCAGGAGACTTAATTATACCTTGAAAGGCCCGAGTTCCTATATGAAAATTTTTGTATGTGAAAACTTAATATTAATTTTCCTAGTCTCTATGTACTCTATGTAGAGACGTTTGGCACTCTATCTGATTGCTGAGAATTTATAGGACCAAACCGTAAAAGTTTGGTCGAAATCGGCCCAGTAGTTTCCAAGTTGCCTTATTTCTTCAGATAGGGGTGGTTTAGGGGTTGGGAGGGGTAGGCGTCGAGATTTGGGTCCCAAGTGAGAATTTGAGTCCCTATATAAAATGTCGTTAGATTGGGACTGTTAGTTCCTTAGTAACGGGCTATTAAACAAATTCTCCCTTAGGGCGGCGGGGGAAAGATTTCAAATTTAGGGGTTGGTTTTTATGTTTGTAAAATGTCCGGTAAAGAATGCTGATTATTTTTGTCCGAGAAAGTGTATATGCCAAAAGTATAGTTTTTATAAAATTTTGAATTTTGTATGTCTAATTAATTTATGGGGTAGGGGGTAGGGGGTTGAGACTAGGGGGGATCGACGTCTCCCTGGGGGTTTCCACCTGCGACTCTTCGAGTCGCTTAAGGCCGAATTTGGGGTCCAAAACGTCCTACGATGCGTACTTTAGGAGTTAGCTGTATATGTTTGCTTCTTCCGGGAATCGAACCCGGGAACTTCAATTTTTGGTGGTGTTTTTTATGTTGGGGTCGGGTAGTGTTGCTTGAGGAGATACTTTTCTCCCAAGAGACCTGATGTGGGAAATTTCTCCAAGTACCCTTTTTAGGCAATTAAACAAGCCCCTGTATATTCCGCCTAATTGTGGGCGTGGCTTATGACGTAGTCCGCCCTGACTAGAAATTCCCCGTTTTCAAAAGTCGTCCCGGACGGGTTTCGACTTCGGAATCCTGTAAAGGGGGATGTCCTCTATCGAAAAGCTCCGGGATTAATTTTCGAAAAACGGGTACTTTTGGAGATTTTTTGGGTTTTAGCCCGAAAAATCCCTCGGTGATTAATGTTCTGTTGTTCTGAAATTAGGGGTTGAAAAATTTTTTTTTTTTTGCAAAATTCTTAAAGAGTAATAAATGGGCCACCAGGGGGCACAATTTTTATAATTTTAGGGGTTCGGAATTCAAAGATATTAACTGATAAAAAACGTAAACAAACATATACTTTTGATTAATGGATTGCCAACTTACTTGTGCGGTTTTGTTAAAATTTTTTGGAACTTTTGGGGGGTCGGCGCTCGGGCGCGTTTTAAGTTTTCCAAAAAATTTTTAAAACACTTGCTCGGGCCTTTCCTAACCTAATTGTACATATATAAAAGTCATTAATTATCACAGATTTAGTATTTTTAAAATTCGATAATCCGTGCTGGGTCCCCGAAATTTGACCGCATAAAAATTTGTAACCCTTATATTTTCTCCGGGTTTCAACCCTTATCTTTCCAAAGTTGTTTGTTAGAACCGTCTAGGTGGGTTTTACCCCTCCTAGAAAATTGGTGTTTATAGACTAGATTTAACTACTTGAAATTCAGGTTTAAAAATGAAATTTTAGAGAAAAATATACAATTTGTAAAAATTTTTAAAATGCTACTTTAGGGGCTTATAACTTTGGACTGGGTGGTCCAAAATTAAAAATTTCTTCACCAGAAATGGTTGTATGCACCTTACAATCTAACTATATAAAAATAATTTTCAAAATATCAATAATAAAAAAGTGGATTTTCAAGTTACGTAATTTTACAACTTTAGTTTTGCGGTCGAGAGAATTTCTATGTACTACTTTGGGGGGGCGGCGCTCGGAAAAGCCGAGACCTACCCTTACAAACTTAATACTACTAGATAGGGGATGAACCAGCCTTTCCCGTGATCTAAATTTTGGATTTTTTAATTTATATTTTAATATAAATTAAAGGGTTATAAAATTTGGAAGAAATTTTTTCAGCTACAAAACTGTGTTTGTTTGCGCTGGTACGTTAATTGAAAAGAAAATTTTTATCCTACGGGATAGCCTGGGTCGACGTCCTCCTGTTGTGTCAAAAACCAGATTTTGATCTGATAAAAAACCGGTTGATATTCGGCTTTTATTTTCGTGGCGTTCGCCCCGCTCGTCCTGAAAACCGAATATCTCCGTATCTAACAAATAAAAAATTCCAGAACTTTGCACTAATAATCTACAATAACTACTAAACTTAATTTTGATTTTTAATATATACCTTCCCGATCTGGTTTTTGCTACAATTGCTCTTATATCTAATACTAAAATTAAAAATGTTCAGGACCTTGTTTTTCCTTTGTTTCAGCCTGGAGCTGGTCACCGAAAGCTCCTCCCGGTCCGCTGCGCTGTCCTCTGCCTGATTCTGGTGGTTTGGTGGGGGTCCCTGGCTTGGATCCAGGACCTCGTGGCCACGTGGTGAGGGGACTTTCTTAGGAAAGTCCCTGGTTTCAGGAGGGAAAAATCTGAGATTTTTCTCCAGTAGTCCTTGGGTCAAATAATGCCTCCCCACAGTTCGAAAAAGGTGGGTCACCGCTGCGGTTCCCGAGATATATGGCTCCGAAATCCGGAATAACCTCAAATTTGGGGTTTTTTGCACTTTTTGCTGGTTTTTCCACTTTTCACACCTAAGTGTGACACACCGTTCGATTCGTCTCGTCGAGACGAATCTTTTGACACTAAGCACTTTGTATATTGCTCTAATTTTTCCGGCACTTTGATTTTTTAACTGCGGAGCTCAATAAAATCGAACCGTTCGGGTCTAGCGCTACGGGGCAACTGGGTTAGGTTAGGTTAGGTTAGGTTAGGTTAGGTTAGGTTAGGTTAGGTTAGGTTAGGTTAGGTTAGGTTAGGTTAGGTTCCGCCCTCTCGTTGGAGAGGGGAGCGACTGTGCAGTGTCGCTACCGGACGCGTCCCCCGGGTTGTGGATAGGGGCACGCCCCCCATATTTGGGGGGTACCGGCTTCGGCCGGCGCGGACAGCAACTGCACGACAATCTCGTAACCCCGTACGTAGTGCGGGGCCGAGGGCCGCTAGTCTCTTCGGAGGGTGGGGGCCGCGAGGAAGAAAACCTCTCTAAAAAATTACCCAGTGGGGGTCTCGGCTGGCGTCCTGGGCATCCCGGGTAGCGGCAGCCGAGTTGGGGGAGAGCTCGCAACCCCGCACTTGTGCGGGGCCGAGGGCTGCCACTCTCTTCGGAGGGCAGTGGTCGCGAGGAAGACAACCTCTATAAAAAATTACCCTGAGGGGGATCGGCTGGCGTCCTGGGCATCCCGGGTAGCGGCAGCCGATCAGTGGCCGACTTGTCGGCGGTGGATGGCGGACAGTGTTCCGCGGGGACTCTGGTCCCACGTGGCGATGCCACACCCGGGCGTAACTGCTCGGTTGGCGGGGCTTGCCTTAATTGGCTGGCCCAGCGGCCGTTTCGACGGCGTGGTTTGCGGACCTCCAAGGTCCGCGTGCGCGGCGGCCCCGTGGCCACGAGTGTGGTCACTGGGGATGGGTTTCGGCCTACCGTCGGGCGAGCTGGAGACCTGTGTGTGTGTGTCGTTGTCACGTCTAGCGGCACCACACAGGACCAGTGGGGACTGCCTTTGCTGGCCGTCCCTGAGAGGAGCATACCTCGTTAAAAAACCCCAAAGCGTCGGGTCTACCCGTTAACTGGTATTAAAGAGCAAGCGTGGTACCAGGCGCCTTATGGTGGTGGGCTGGGGAAGTCCACCAACTAGCGCTTCCACCCCGGGGCACTTCCCGCCGCCCCGGGAGTATTAGGGTTACCCAGGTACAGGGGGCACTGCCTGGGTGGACCATTTATTCCCCCATACTCGTGGGAACAACTATGATGTCTTAAATAATAAAAAACAAAACCAAGAAGTGAAGAGTGAGGAGGAGAAGAGAAAGGAGAGGATTGGAGAGGGCCTAGAGAGGCCGGAGCAGGAGAAAGCAGAAGAGAGAGGAGTGAGTGCTGCACCGCCGGAGGATCGGCGAACGACCAGGAGCAGGTCTGGTCAGGTGCAGCCGGAGGGGTCACGTAGGAGCTCAGTGACCCTGACGTTCGGTCCCGACTGTCAGTCCTTAGCCGGGTCAATGTCCAGCCTACGGGCTGAATCGGAGGCGGAGTCAGCTGCCGAATCAACGGCCGGTCCGGCAAAAAGCCGTAAGAGGCGGTCGGTGGCGTCCAGCTACCTAAAGGACGCCTCGACCGTGGTGGCACCTGCGCCCAAAGTGCCCAGAGCCAAGGGGGGCAGAGGAGGCAGAGGTGGCGCTCTGACGCATAGCGTCGGGATATCCCAGGCGCGGAGAGAGGCCAGGGAAATTGAGCCGGACTCCGAATCCGAGTCCACCCTTACGGAGGCGTATACATCCGCCGCCAGTGATGGAGAGGCCGAGCCTCGTAATATGACAGTGGAGGACTTGGTGGCGGAGGCCTCGAAGAGGGTAGGAGAGGTCACGGAGGTCGCAAAGAGGGCCAAGAACTTGAAAGGGACCTGCAAGAAAAAACTAAGGTCCAACGCGGGTTCCCTGATGGCCGTGGTCCGTGCCTTGGCGCAGAAGGATACGGCGGAAGAGATGCGTCGACTGCGGGCGGACAATAAGCGCCTGCAGGACGAGCTATCTAAGGTCCGCCACGAACTCACAGCGCTGAGGCGGGCCTTCTCGGAGGCAGGTGAAGGGCGCCGCAAAAGGCCGGCGGCGCCCATCATCCTAGACACCCCGGCGGGGGTGGGAGGCGGAGGCAGTGGAGGGGAGGACCTCGCTGGAGCATTACAAGAGATGCACCGCTCTCTTGCCCAGCAGATGTCCAACATGCTCCAGGCAAGGTTGGAGGGCCTGGAGGTGGATGGGCGGCTCCTCCCTGCAGCGGAGAGACCCCGCCGGCCGCCATTGGCAGCTGATGCCAAGGCCGCGGGCTCAAAGCCACCTAAGTCGGCGCAAACGGTTGGGGACGGTAAGGAAGCCCCAACCACGCTTGCCCCGGCCGCCAACATGCCCAAAAAGGCCCGGGCGAAGGCGGCGAAGGCGGCGAAGGCGGCAAAAGCCAAGGCAGGTCCGTCGGCTCCTCCTCCTCCAGTGAGGAGTGAGAAACAGGTGGCAGCACCGCTGCCTAAGGAGGCAACACCCCCGGTGGTTGAGGGCGCCTGGGTGACCGTTGCCAAAAAGCCGAAAAAGCCCAAAAAAGCAGAGGCGGCACCGGTGGCAACCCAGAAGGGCAAAAAGGCTGCCAAGGGTCCACAAGGGCCAAAGGGCCCCAAGGTGCCAAAGGCGCCCAAGACCCTGGCGGTCGTGGTAGCTCTGAAGCCGGAGGCGGTGGCTCAGGGAGCCACTTACAAGGACGCCCTGACCAAGGCCAAGGCGTCCGTAGACATGGACGAACTGGGCATCGGCCCGTCGAAGTTCCGGACTACGGTGACGGGAGCGAGAATTATCGAGCTCCCGGCCGGAACAACGGTGGCCCAGGCCGACACTCTGGCGGCCAAGGTGGGCGAGGCCTTGGGCGATGCAGCCAGGGTGACCCGCCCAACAAAATCGGCAGACGTCAGGGTGTCAGGCCTTGATGACACCGCAACGCCTGAAGAAGTGCGGGCGGCTCTGGCCGACAAAGCCGGTTGCCCCCCCAATACTATCAGGGTGGGGGCAATTTCCTCCGGCGCCAGAGGGGCTGGCTCGGCAATCGCCTCCTGCCCTGTGGAGGCAGTAGCCAGCTGGTCAAGCGATGGCAAACTAAAGGTGGGCTGGAGCGCAGCCACGGTCCGGCTACTGGAGCCACGCCCCATGCGTTGCCATAGGTGCCTGGCACTGGGTCATCCAGCAGCCAAGTGCCCCTCTAGCAAAGACCGCAGCGGCCTCTGCTATCGCTGCGGCAAAGAGGGGCACATAGCCAAGGCCTGCAAGGCCCCTCCGCACTGCGCGTTATGCGCCGACAGGGGCCTGCCAGCCGGGCACCGAATGGCGGGGGCTAGTTGTAAGCCCCCTCCCGTCAAGGGTCGCCTGCCGAAGCCGGCAGCGGCTCCTCGTGCCGCACCAAAAGCGGCCACCAGCGCCACGCCAGAGGCGACCCCAGCAGTGACCCCAATGTCCGTCAACGATGCCCAGTAGGACATTGGGGAAACTGCTCCAGGCGAACCTCAACCACTCCGCCGGGGCACAGGATCTCCTGTGCCAGACGATGGCGGAGTGGGGGGTCGACCTTGCGGTGGTCTCGGAGCCGCACCGTATCCCCCCGTCCGACAAGTGGATGGGGGCTGCGGATGGCTCCGCTGCCATAGTGGCGGCGAGTGCGGGCCCTTCCCCGGTGCTGGTGGAGAGGGGGGAGGGGTATGTGGCGGCACGATGGGGAGAGGTGGTGGTGGTGTCCACCTACTTCTCCCCCAACCGCAGCAGGGCCGACTTCGATCGGTTTCTCGTTGCGGTTGAAGGGGTCGTGCACCGCGCGGCCCCTCGTCAGGTGCTGGTGGCGGGGGACCTCAACGCAAAATCGACCGCGTGGGGGTCCCCCCGCACCGACGTCAGGGGTGGTATACTGGAGGCCTGGGTGTTCGCCCTGGGTCTCCAGATCCTCAACCGAGGAACCACCCCTACCTGCGTCCGGTGGCAGGGCACGTCACTCATTGACGTGTCCTCGCCACCCCGCCGCTCGCGGCCCGTATCCGGGGCTGGCGGGTGGAGGCGGATGTGGAGACCCTATCGGACCACCGATACGTCCGGTACGAGGTCTCCACGGCATCCCCAGGGGCCCCGGTGGGCCCCCGTGCGGGCGGCTCGCCGTTCAAACGGTGGGCGCTCGCACGCCTCCAGCCGGATGTGGCGGAGGAGGCGGCGACGGTGCGGGCCTGGGCAGGGGTCCCGGACGCCGTCGCGGGGGATGCCGACGGCATGGCGGACCTTTTCGCGGACGACATCAACGTCGTCTGCAGCGCCGCCATGCCGAGGGCGCGGGTCGGCCCACGGAGGAGTGGGCAGGCATACTGGTGGACGCAGGAGCTCACGATCCTGCGTGCCGCCAGTATGAGGGCCAGGCGCGCCTGCCAGCGATGCCGCAGGCGCGCCAGACAAGCGCCCGGTGAAGAGGAGGTCCTCCGCCGGGCGTACAATGAGGCCCACACGGCCCTGCGTAGAGCCATCTGCAGGGCCAAGGTCGCTGCCTGGGAGGAGTTTTTGGCCATCCTGGACAGCGACCCCTGGGGGAGGCCGTACCGGACGGTGAGGGGGAAGTTCGCTTCGGCGGCCCCCTCCACGTCCGGTATGGAGCCCGCGCTGGTGAGGAGGGTGCTGGGGACACTTTTCCCAGACCCCGGGCCCTTCGAACCCCCCAGGATGCTGCCCCCCGGTTCTGCTCCGGGGGCGTGGGCGGCTGGCCCCCCCGTGTCCGATGGAGAACTGGACACGGTGAGGGACCGGCTCCGGAGCCGCAAAAAAGCTCCGGGGCCGGACGGGGCCCCGGCCAAGGTAATGGCCATTGCCTTGGGCCCCCTGAGAGAGCGATTCCGCGCGGTGCTAGACACATGCATCGCGACGGGTCGCTTTCCCAGGCGCTGGAGAGTGGGGCGGCTTTGCCTTCTCCGCAAGGAAGGCCGCCCGGCAGACTCTCCAGCGGGCTACCGGCCGGTGGTGTTGCTCGATGAGTCCGGGAAGGCTTTTGAGAAGATTCTCGCCTCCCGGATCATCGAGCACATCGAGGGTGAGGGGCCGGACCTGGCGGACTGCCAGTTCGGCTTCCGAACCGGCCGGTCCACGATGGACGCGGTTGGCCGTCTCAAGAGGTGGACTGAGGCGGCCACAGCTCGGGGGGAGGTGGTGATCGCGGTGTCCTTGGACATCGCGAACGCGTTCAACACCATCCCCCACGAGTGCATAGAGGCGGCGCTCGAGTTCCACCGAGTGCCCCTCTACCTCCGCGCCCTCGTCCGGGACTACCTGCGAGACAGGTCAGTCCTGTACGAGGACGCGGAGGGCCGCGTCCAATCGTGGCCAGTGAAGGCAGGCGTACCCCAGGGTTCCGTATTAGGTCCCCTCCTATGGAACCTGGGGTACAACTGGGTCCTGCGGGGTGAGCTCTTGCCGCGCATGGATGTCGTCTGCTTTGCGGACGACACCCTAGTAGCGGCGAGAGCGAGGGGGTGGGAGGAGGCGGTCCGCCTTGCGTCGGTCGGCACCTCCATGGTCGTCCGACGCATCCGCCTCCTGGGACTGGAAGTGGCCCTCGAAAAGACGAGGGCCATGGCCTTCCACGGTCCCAGACGCAGGACCCCGCCGGGGCTCCGTGCCCGGGTAGAGGGGGTGTGGGTTCCGGTCGAGATGCACCTTAAGTATCTCGGCCTGACCCTAGACCCCCGATGGAGCTGGGAGGAGCATTTCAGGCTCCTCGCTCCCCGGCTGTGCGGCGTTGCAGCCGGACTCGGTCGCCTCCTCCCCAATGTGGGGGGGCCGAAGGCGAAGTGCCGTCGGCTTTATCACTCCGTGATAAAGTCGATGGCGCTGTACGGGGCCCCGGTCTGGGCTGAGTGCCTCTCGTCCCGCACGAGGGCCCTCTTGCGAAGACCGCAGAGGGTCATCGCGACCCGGGCCGTGCGGGCTTACCGCACGGTCAGCCACGGGGCTGCCTGCGTCCTAGCAGGTACGCTCCCGTGGGAGGTTGATGCCCTGGTACTATCCCAGGTGCATCAACACCGGGTCGCGGGGAGAGAGCGGGGCGAGCGACCCGTTCTAGAGGAGGTAGAACGGGTCCGCACCGAGGCGCAGGGGGAGGCTCTGCGCCGATGGGTGGAGGCACTCGCCAACCCAGCCGCTGGCCACCGGACGATCGAGGCGATTCGTCCGGTGTTGGAGGAGTGGGTAGGGCGCCAGCGGGGCACCCTCACCTACCGCCTGGTGCAGGTACTGACCGGACATGGGTGTTTCGGTCACTACCTGCACCGAGTCGCCCGTCGGGAGGAGACGCCGCGGTGTCATCACTGCGCCTCTCCCGACGACACGGCCGAGCACACGTTGATCGTGTGCCCGGCCTGGCGAAACGAGCGCCGCGATCTGATCGCGGCGCTCGGCGGAGGAGGCCTCTCGCTGCCAAGTATGGTAAGAGCCATGCTTGGTAGCGAGAGAGCCTGGAGGGCTGCCGCCTCCTTCTGCGAATCTGTGATGGCGCAGAAGGAGGCAGCGGAGAGGGAGCGGGAGGAGGACGCTCTAGCCGCCCCTCTCCGGCGTAGACGGGTGGGCCGAAGAAGGCAGGCAGCGGTGACTGCCGGTCTTCGACGGCCCTAAGGTGGCCTGGGCGCGGCCTGACCAGCCGCGCGCCCTAGGTGCCGCTCCGGCATAGGCCACCACGTCTGGGGACTGCCTAGTACCCTAGCGCAGTCCCCCTGAGGCGCGTCGCCCGGTCCACTCGTTGGGCCGGGCCTGCCCGGGGGCGGGCTCGGAGCTGTGGCGCACGCAGGTGCGTCGGCCCCGAGACGCTCCCACATGGGCGTAGGAGGGTACCGGGGGGTTTTAGTGGAGTAGGATCAGTGTGGTCTTCCGCACTGGTCCTGCTTGAGTAGGGTCGGCACTGTTTCCCGTGCCGGCGAGTCCCACACACGCCGTGCGCCTAGTCAGCGTCACGGTATGGTGCGTAACTGCATTTCCCCTCGTCACAAAAAAAAAAAAAAAAAAAAAAAAAAGGTTAGGTTAGGTTAGGTTAGGTTAGGTTAGGTTGTGGGGTGCTACGTCGGAAACCTCCTCGTGTGCCCGGTCCATATCCTGTCCCTGGTCAGTCATGATAGGGGAACGGAAATGGGTCCGGGACGGTGCATCCCGGGCATCTGCGTAATGTCTCCCACTGAGGGTGCTGTTACGGAGTTGTCGAATAGCCGACAATCTCGTAACCCCGTACATAGTGCGGGGCCGAGGGCCGCCGTCTGCAAAGGAACTGTTTCCTTTGGAGGCGGGGGCTGCGAGGAAGACAACCTCTCTAAAAAATGTCCCGGGGTGGTCTCGGCTGGCGTCCTGGGTATCCCGGGTAGCGGCAGTCGAGCCAAACTCGTAACCCTGTACATAGTGCGGGGCCGAGGGCCGCCGTCTGCAAAAGAACTGTTTCTTTTGGAGGCGGGGGCTGCGAGGAAGACAACCTCTCTAAAAAATTACCCGTGGTGGTCTCGACTGGCGCCCTGGGTATGCCGGGTAGCGGCAGTCGAGTCAAGCTCGTAACCCTGCACATGGTGCGGGGCCGAGGGCCGCCGTCTGCAAAGGAACTATTTCCCTTGGAGACGGGGGCTGCGAGGAAGACAACCTCTCTAAAAAATCACCCTGGGAGGGGGGCATAGAGTGGCCCCGGTGTCGGAGGGCAGTGCGCTGCCTGGAGGAGCTCGTAACCCCGTACGCAGTGCAGGGCCGAGGGCCGCCGCCCTTTCCGGAGGGCGGGGACCGCGAGGAAGAAAACCTCTGTAAAAAATTACCTTGGTGAGTCTCGGCCGGCGTCCCGGGTAGCCTGGGTAGCGGTGGTCGAGACTACTGGAGGGGCGGTAACGCCGGTTCTGGTGAGGGCGGTTGTGGCGCGAACTCCGCGCCACCTCCGGCCGACCCGTAACCCCGCACGTGGTGCGGGAACGGGGACTGCCACCTCTCGGGGTGGGAGTCAAAAGGAGAAAACCTTTTCAAAAATCATTTGATGAGGCCAGGTAGGGTTCCCTCGCCCGGAAGAGGGAAATATCGTAATGAATATGTCGACCTATGAGAAGTATTTGTCATGCACTCCCGCTGACACCGGGCGCTCTGAGGTAGCTGGGCCTCAGAGTGTGAAGTATGTCACTAGCGGCCAATGCGCCCCGGCTGGCCACCGGCGCTGCGGGATTACCGGGTCCCGCAGTGGTAAATTGACTACCGAGGCGTTAGTAGGAGTTTTGAGGTTGAGAGGCGGAGCGGATGAGGGCGGTGATGTAGCACCCCCCCCCGCCAAGGTGAACACGGCCCGTAGGGGTAAAAGGAAGGCGGCGGCATCAGGTAGGCCGAGGGCTGATGAACCTTCGTCCATAGACGAAGAGGAGGTGGACGGCAGTCGCTTCTGGCAGGAGATGGGCCGAGGTACGCAGCAGGAGTTAACAAAACTGACGCGTTTGCTATTTGAAGGCCCCAGTCAGGGCTTGTTGGGAGATCGGATCGAGGGGAAGGCGACACGTTCCATTGGGATGCTTGAAGACACGCTGGAGACGGCCTTCAAGAAAGCCGAGGAGGAGAGTTTCCTCGCCGGGAGAGCCCGCCGATACCGCGAGGAAAAGGTGCTTTATCGCGAGAGAATGGAGGACGCGGCTGCCGAAGCGGTGGAGCTCCGTATTGAAAACGCCGCCCTAAAGAAGGAGCTGGAGGTGCTGCGCGGGGAGATGCGGGCCCTCCACGATAGGGTGAGCGAAGGCGAGACCAGCGGATCGAGGTGGAAGGAGGCCGTCGAGGAGCTGAAACGCTCCCTTATGATTTCCATAGGGGAGATGGTAAGCACTCGATTGGCCTCGCTGGAAGGGAGATTGCCCCCGCCGGAGAGAATTAGACCGCCCTTAGCGGCGGACCGGCGCGGTGGGGAGGCGGAGACCACAGCGGTTGGGGAGAAATGGAGCGTTGTGGCCAGCAAAAAGGCCAGGAAGAAGATTGCGAGCCCAGGGGTGGCCCCGATACCAGAGGTGTGTAGGGCGCAGGTGCCAGCGCCAGCGCAGAAGGTGCCAGCTCAGAAGGCGCCAGCACAGAAGGTGCAGCGGCAGGAGAGGAGGAAGGTGAAGCTGAGGGTGCCAAACACCGCGGCCGTGACCCTAAAGCTCACGCCAGCAGCTGAGCAGCATGGGGTCACCTATGCCAAAGTACTAGATATGGCGAAAGAGAAGCTTCGGCTCCAGGAGGTGGGGATTGAGGGAGGCCTCAAGATCCGCGAAAGCCGAATGGGGTCGAAGCTCCTGGTGGTCCCAGGGCCTGACAGCCACACGAAGGCGGACGCCCTCGCGAAGCGGATCGGCGAGGTGATGGCGGATCTCGTAGAGGTCGGCAGGCCGGAGAAGGTGGCCGACCTGAGGATCTCCGGACTAGACGAGTCCGTCACAACAAGGGAGCTGGCACAGGCGGTGGCGGAAAAGGGGGGCTGCCGGTCCTGTAAGGTGGAGATAGGGGAGATTCTCCCCGGACCGGGAGCCACGGGGTTCGCCAAGGTGCGATGCCCTGTTGACGCCGCAAAAAAGGTGGCGGAGGGAGACACGATTAAGGTCGGCTGGAGCCTGGCTCGAGTGACGGTCCTAGGCCCCCCGCCTACGCACTGCTTTAAGTGCATGGGCAGGGGCCACGTCGCCGACAGGTGCCCGTCACAGGAGGACCGCAGCGGCCTCTGCTTTCGGTGCGGGAAAGCGGGGCATAGGGCAGCGACATGCTCGGCCCCGACTCGATGCGCTGTGTGCGCGGCAAGTGGTCGGGCGGCTGACCACATCATGGGGGGTGGGGGTTGTGACCCGCCGGTCACAAGGGGCAAACCCCCTGAGAAAGGGCCCTCTGAGGAGCCAGCGCCCGTACGGGTGCCCTCAGAGGGGGGGATGTCCGAGTAGCCTCCGCTGCTCGGACCACCCTGTGGATGGTGTCGCCCGCGATTCCCCCGTCTTCTCCCAGGAGAAGATCCAGGGAGGCGTAGGCGACCGGGAGGGGGGAGAGGGACGGGAAGAACTACGCTTCCCCTTCCGATCCTCCCTTCCAGGAACGGCGGCCCTCCTCATGTGGTTCTGTCCGCAAGGGGAGGGTGGCGGAGGGCTTTAGCTTTCCGCAGCGGACGGGGGGCGGTATGGTGGGCAGTAGGCCGCATACCTAGCCCCCACGCGCGGGCCTACCCGCGCACGTCTGCGGGGTCCCCGAAATACCGCGGGAGACCCCTGCCGTGGAGCCCCGGCGAGGCCGGGAAACTGCTGGGTGCGGGGACGCGGAGATAACCCCAATAGTGGGGATCCCGCGGCACCGCATCAGGCAGTAGTAAAGGTATTCGCAGGACTTTTTTAGCGGATATTATACCGTAAAGCTCCCGTAAGAGTTGCGGGGTCCCAGGTGGGCATCCACTATGGGGGTTCGTAAGACTTGCGGGAGCCAGGTGTGAGGTCCGTTCGGCGGTGTGCCCCTTAGAGGCGCCGTCGTCTGTAAAAAGATTTTTTACCTGCGTAATAAAAAAAAAGGTTAGGTTAGGTTAGGTTAGGTTAGGTTAGGTTAGGTTAGGTTAGGTTAGGTTAGGTTAGGTTAGGTTAGGTTAGGTTAGGTTAGGTTAGGTTAGGTTAGGTTTTTTTTTTTTTTTTTTTTTTTTAAAAGCACCCGCCATCGCAGGGTGTTAGTTGCTTTTCTGCGGACTCGAGGTCCGCACCTTTGTTAGTTTGGGTATATTTTTATTGTTTAGGTATTCGCTCCTTGTTACATAAAATTCTTAAAAGCTAAAAAATACAAAAAATATTAAAATCGTGATCATCCAATAACAATAGAAATAAAAATAAAAATAAAACAATATGAAAACAAAACAGAACAAAAACAAATACAAAACGAAACAAAAGAACGCATCTTTGTGGAATTTCATGCAGTTTAATTATGGTAAGATTGATGATAAAGCTGCTGTACAATATTAAAATCTATTAAAATCTATTCTGGTGTAGTGTGTTCTGTCGGTGGTCCAAGGCTATAGCTCCCTTAGGGTGCTATTGCCTGGACCGTCGACAGGACTTTTGGTTGTTCCACCGGCCCGGTGCATTGACAATGCTAGCCATGGCTAGCATTGCAAGCGTGGTACCGGTGGATTCTTAGTTTATTCGTCATATTCAGTATGGAGTTTAGCTTTTTAATCCACATTAATGCTTAAATTAACTTAAATTAAAAATGAATATCTAAAGTAAAATCATAGTAAAATTATAAAACAGAACAAAAACAAAAACAAAACAGAACAAAACAAAAGAACGCATCTTTGTGTAATTTCATGCAGTTTAATTATGGTAAGATTGATGATAAAGCTGCTGTAAAATATTAAGATCTATTCTGGTGTAGTGTGTTCTGTCGGTGGTCCAAGGCTATAGCTCCCTTAGGGTGCTATTGCCTGGACCGTCGACAGGACTTTTGGTTGTTCCACCGGCCCGGTGCATTGACAATGCTAGCCATGGCTAGCATTGCAAGCGTGGTACCGGTGGATTCTTAGTTTATTCGTCATATTCAGTATGGAGTTTAGCTTTTTGGTTAGGTTAGGTTAGGTTAGGTTAGGTTAGGTTAGGTTAGGTTAGGTTAGGTTAGGTTAGGTTAGGTTAGGTTAGGTTAGGTTAGGTTAGGTTAGGTTAGGTTAGGTTAGGTTAGGTTAGGTTAGGTTAGGTTAGGTTAGGTTAGGTTAGGTTAGGTTCCGCCCTCTCGTTGGAGAGGGGAGCGACTGTGCAGTGTCGCTACCGGACGCGTCCCCCGGGTTGTGGATAGGGGCACGCCCCCCATATATGGGGGGTACCGGCTTCGGCCGGCGCGGACAGCAACTGCACGACAATCTCGTAACCCCGTACGTAGTGCGGGGCCGAGGGCCGCTAGTCTCTTCGGAGGGTGGGGGCCGCGAGGAAGAAAACCTCTGTAAAAAATTACCCGGTGGGGATCTCGGCTGGCGTCCTGGGCATCCCGGGTAGCGGCAGCCGAGTTGGGGGAGAGCTCGCAACCCCGCACTGAGCGGGGCCGAGGGCTGCCACTCTCTTCGGAGGGCAGTGGCCGCGAGGAAGACAACCTCTATAAAAAATTACCCTGGAGGGGGCACAAGTTGCCCAAACAACTCGTAACCCCGCACATGGTGCGGGGTCGAGGGCTGCCGTCCTTTCCGGAGGGCGGGGGCTGCGAGGAAGACAACCTCTGTAAAAAATCACCCTGGAAGGAAGTGGCAGGCGTCCTCGACGTATTCGGGGTAGCGGCTGCTGCGAACTGGGCCTAGGTGGCGTACTCGGCTGGCTCGTCTTGACGACCCACCCCGAGTCCTGTGTCACGGGTCCAGTGTTGGTGTGTACTTGCTGGCGTCCTGGACAGTCCGGGCAACGGCAGCAGAGTACGAGGGGGGTTATCCCCTAGGGCGGTTGTGGTGCGAACTCCGCACCATCTCCGGCCGACCCGTAACCCCGCACGTGGTGCGGGAACGGGGGCTGCCACCCTATGGTGGGAGCCAAGAGGAGACAACCTCTTCAAAAATCCTTGATGTCTAGGCCAGGTAGGGTCCCCCCGCCCGGAAGGGGGAAAACTCGTAATGGTAATGTCAGGTTTCGGAACTAGTGTTTTGCCATGTGACCCCGCTAGCACCGGGCGTCTTGGGATAGCTCGCTCCCAGGATGTGAAATCTATTACGAGCGGCCTATGCGCTCCGGCTGGCCACCGGCGCTGCGATGTAGCTGGGCATCGTAGTGTTAAATCTGCCACTAGCGACCTATGCGCCCCGGCTGGTCACCGGCGCTGCGAGATATCCGGGTCTCGCAGTGTGAAGTTGGATACCGAGGCGATGGTGGGAGTACAGGGAACCTATTCCCCTAAAATAGGAGCAAAAATGGACAGTTGGTCAAATACAGTATGTCCCCGAGAGGGTCCCAGCTCAGCTGGGGAATCCCTCCCCGTTGTCTCTAGGGGCGACGGGCTGGCTCGCGTATGCGGGGGAGCCACCAAATGTCACAACGGCCCTTCTCAGGGCCACCAAAACGGCCTTTCTCAAGGCCACCAAAACGGCCCTTCTGAGGGCCCTCAAAACGGCCCTTGTCAGGGCCACCAAAACGGCCCTTCTCAGGGCCAAACAGGAGTACTGCGGCTGAGAGGAGGTGGTGGTGTTGGCCCCTCTGACTCGCCGCGCGAAGCGAAGGACAGGAGGCCGAGCTCTGGCGGAAAAGAGCGCAATCCAAAAATGGCAGATGTGAATTACTGTACTTCTCCCGAGAGGGTCCTGGCTCAGCCGGGGAATCCCTCCCCAAGGGCAACCTTGGGCTGGCGCATGTATGCGGGGGCGCCGACAAATGCCAAGAGGTCATAGCTGCGCGACCGGGCCAAAACGCAGCAGGGAGCTCCAAAATGCTCCCCGGGGAGGTCGACGGGCCAAAATCGGCCGGTAAGGGGCGGGGTAAACTCGCCAGGAGTGGAACGCGGAAAAAGGCTGGCACTGCACCGCTGCCGCCGCCGCCGGCGTATATGACACCGGACGAGGGGATGTCCGGCATGGAAAGTGAGGCGATGTCCGATGTCGCGTCTGGGCTTAAAATGTCATACCCAGAAAATGACGGCTCCAACTACAGGCCCCTGAACACCGGCCTGAGCCAGGAGGAGATGTCGGATCGGACATATAGGGATGCTCTAGCCGAGGACCCGGGATCAAGTTCTGGTCGCCGCTCCGCCCGCATTGCGGGAAAGAAAAGGTCGGTTGAAAACGAGATGTTCGTCCGACCCTCCCAGGTGGCCTCGGACACCGAGACGGAAAGGGAGGAGACGGCCACGCTGCAGCCCCCCAAGGTGCCCAGAACCAAGAAGGGACGGGGGGGTTACACCCACTTCGTGGGCCATTCTCAGGCGCGTCAGGAGATGCGCGACGCATTTTTTGACTCCGGGTCGGACACGGCGGTCGAGTGGGAGGTAGATCGGCGTCGGTCCTCGAAGGGGTCCGATGACTATAGACAGATGCGCTCACCGGAGGCGGTTCGAGCCGAAGCCGAAGAGAAGGCGAACGCCGTATATGGGATGATAAAAAAGTCGGGCAACCTTAAAGGGACGTCTCAGAAGCTGATTAAGGAGCAGACCCAGGCCCTACTGACTTTGGTGCATGAGGCGACGTCCCTTACTCCATCGGAGGAAATCCGGCAGCTGCGCGCCGAAAATAAACGGCTGCGCGGCCAAATGGGTAAAGTAGAGGCAGAGCTGAAGGCCTTCCGCCAACTAATAACGGAGCGGAGATTGCTACCGCCGGAAGGGGCTTTGGAGCATCGCCCCGCGGAGGTGGAGCAGGAGGGCTCGGTGTCCCGCGAAGAGCTCTTCCGGACGATGGAACACCTGCAGCAGGCGATGCTCAGGCAGGTAGGCGACATAGTCTCGGCGCGCCTAGAGGGGCTTGAGGTAGATGGAAGGCTGTTGGCGGCAAGGAGCCACAGACCGCCCCTAGCCTCTTCCACGACATCGGGCCGCGGCCAGGAGCGGCAGGCCCCAGCAGGGAACACCACCCTCGCCCCGCCGGCCAACCTACCGAAAAAGGCTAGGGAGGTTAAGAGGACCAAGGCAGCACGGCCACTTATGGCGCCCCCGCCTCCTCCGCCTCAACCGCCGAAGCAGAAGGGCCCCAAGAGCAAGGTGGCGCCTGCCCTCCCCTCCGCCTCGGGAGAGACGGTAGACCAGCACAGGAGGAGTGGGTCCTGGTCGCCAAGGGCGGAAAAAATAAAAAGAAAAAGGCCAAGAAGACGGCCAAGGCTCCAGCCCAGGGGGCCCCTAAGAAGAGGAAGTCTCTGCGGGCTCCAAAGACGCTAGCCGTAGTGCTGGCCTTGAAACCGGAGGCCGTTGAAAAGGGCCTTACCTATGGCAAGGCCATCGCCCAGGCAAAGTCCGCCGTTAGCTTTACGGAGTTGGGCATAGGCCCGGCAAAATTCAGGACGGGCATAACGGGGGCTCGAATAATAGAGCTCCCGAAAGAAACCTCCCCGGAGCAGGCGACACGCTGGCCAACAAGATCGGGGAGGTCCTGGGGGACATGGCCAAGGTTACCCGGCCGACAAAAACGGCGGAGGTCCGAGTCGTCGGATCGACGACTCGATAAGTGCCGATGATGTGTGCCAGGCGCTGGCGAAAGCAGGTGGCTGCCCTGCTCACCAAATAAAGGTGGGCAAGATATACGGGGGCCCGGGGGACTGGTGCGGCCTTTGCATCGGTCCCCGTGGAGGCAGCCAAGCGCCTGGAGAAGACCAGGCAGGTAGCGATGGGCTGGAGCTCTGCCACAGTGCATCTCCTGGAGGCAAAGCCCATGCGCTGCTTCCGCTGTATGGGGATTGGACACCCCATACAGCGATGCCCCTCCGCAAAGGACCGCAGCAAGCTTTGCTACCGCTGCGGCTCCGAGGGGCACCAGGCGTCAGGCTGCACAGCGGCGCTTAAGTGCGCCGTCTGTGCGGAGGCCAAGCGGCCAGCAAATCACAGGATGGGGGGCCGAACTTAACCCCCCGCCCGCAAAGGCCCGCACAGAACGGGCCAAGGCAGCCGAGGTCCCACGACCTATGCCTCCGCCAACATCTCACCGGCGGAGGTACGGAGGAGCCAATGGAAACGAGCAATGCCCAGCTCGACCATTGAGCTCCTCCAAATTAATGTCAACCACTCCGACGCGGCGCAGGATTTAATGCGCCAGTCAGCGTCGGAGTGGAACGTGGGACTGGTGATTGTGGCGGAGCCCTACTTCATTCCGCCACAGTCACCGGAATGGTTAGCGGACACCGCTATGTCCGCTGCCATCTTGCGGCCGCCCGGCAGCCCAGGCCCCTCCATGGTCCTCAAGGAGAGGGGCGCTGGATATGTGGCTGCCAAGTGGGGGGGAGTCGTGGTCATATCCACCTACTTCTCCCCCAACCGGAGCCGGGCGAGTTCGAGGTGTTCCTCTCTGCCTGGAGGGAGTGGTGCTGCGGGCCGCCTCTACCGGTCCTTCTGGCGGGTGACCTTAACGCCAAATCTACGGCGTGGGGTTCACCCGCCACTGATGTGAGGGGTGGCGATCTGGAGTCCTGGGTTCTGTCCCTGGGGCTCCAGACCCTCAATGTGGGCAATGCCCCACCTGTGTCCGGTGGCAAGGCACGTCGATAGTCGACGTGACCTTTGCCACCCCCTCCCTAGCCGGCCGCATATCGGGCTGGCGGTGGGGAGAAGGAGACCCTATCTGACCACTATACGTCAGATACCGGGTCTCCTCAACATCCAGCGGGGCCCGTACGACCGAGGGCCCCGCCGTGAGCGCGTTCACGAAATACGCGCTCACGAAACTCCGCCCAGAACTGGTGGCGGAGGCGGCGATGGTGCGGGCGTGGGCCGATGCGCCCCCCCACCTCGCCGGGGATGTTGACGGCATGGCGGAGCTATTTGCGACGACATGAAGGTCGTCTGCGGCGCCGCCATGCCGAGGGCACGGGTCTGCCCCAGGAGGAGGCAGACATACTGGTGGACGCAGGAATAGCCGAACTGCGTTCCACCAGTATGAGGGCTAGGCGCGCCTATTGAGGTGCCGTAGGCGCGCCTCAAGCACACCCGACGACGAGGCGGAATGTCGTCGGGTGTACAAGGAGGCCAAGAGGGCCCTAAGGGTCGCAATAGTCGTGGCGAAGAGGGCGTCCTGGGAGAGCTTCATAGCTCTCCTAGACCAGGACCCCTGGGGGCGGCCCTACAAGGTGGTGCGGGGGAAATTCTCCGCCAACGCCCCCGCCACCTCGACCATGGAGGAGGGGCTGCTGGACCGGGTATTGGGGACTCTGTTCCCTAACCCGGGTCCGTTCCAGCCCCCGAGAATGCTCCCTCCTGGGGGCCCCTGAGGAGCCGAGCCCACCCCCCCCTCCCGTGTCGGACGCGGAGTTTGACGCGGTGAGGGACAGGCTCCGGGCCAAAAAGACGGCGCCCGGGCCGGAGGGGGTTCCACCTAAGGTGCTGGCCCTCGCCTGGGGCCCCTGAAGGAGCGGTTCTTGGCGGTGCTGAACCTCAGCATCGCCGCGGGCCGCTTCCCCAGGAGGTGGAAGCAGGGGCGGCTCGTCCTCCTTAGAAAGGACGGCCGCCCGAAGACTGCCCTTCGGCTATAGGCCGATTGTGGTGCTCGACGATGCCGGAAATTCCTCGAGAAGATCCTGGCTCACAGAATCGTCGAGCACCTGGAGGGGCCGGGCCCGAACCTGGCAGAATGCCAGTTCGGGTTCAGGCGGAACCGGTCCACAGTGGAGGCGGTGGCCCTTTTAAAGGGGTGGACCGAGGCGGCCACTGCGCGGGGTGAGGCTGTTATTGCGGTGTCGCTAGACATCCGCAACGCCTTTAACAGCCTCCCCCACGAGTGTATCATGGAGGCACTCAGGTTCCATCGAGTGCCTCCATACCTGTGTGCCATCGTGGAGGACTACCTACAGGGCAGGGTGGTCCTCTACGAGGGGCCCGACGGGCGCATCCGCTCGCGGGCCACGGCCGCAGGTGTACCCCAGGGTTCAGTGCTGGGTCCACTGCTCTGGAACCTGGGGTACAACTGGGTGCTGCGAGGCAGCCTCCTACCAGGAATGGAGGTTGTCTGCTTCGCCGACGACACTCTTGTCGCGGCGAAAGCAAAGGAGGTGGAGGATGTGGTACGCCTAGCGTCGGTCGGCACATCGATGGTCGTCCGACGCATCCACCTCCTGGGCCTGGAAGTGGCCCTCGACAAATCGAGGGCCATGATGTTCCATGGCCCACGTCGCAGCACCCCTCCGGGGCTCCGTATCCGGGTGGAGGGGGTCCGAATACCGGTCGAGGGAAGTATGAAGTACCTCGGCCTGGTGCTGGATCCCCGATGGAGTTTTGAGGAGCATTTTAAGCTCCTCACTCCACGGCTGTGTGCCGCTGCAGCCGCACTCGGCAGGGTCCTCCCGAACGTGGGGGGACCAGGTGCTGCGTGCCGTCGACTGTATCACGGGGTGATACGGTCGATGGCACTTTACGGAGCTCCGGTTTGGGCTGAGTGCCTCAAACCCCGCTCGAGGGCCCTCTTGCGACGTCCGCAGAGGGTCATCGCGACCCGGGCCGTGCGAGCGTACCGCACGGTCAGCCACGGCGCCGCCTGCGTGCTCGCAGGCGCGACGCCGTGGGACCTCGATGCACAGGTTCTGGCAGAAATGCATCGAGGTCGGGTCGAGGCCAGGGAGCGGGGTGAAAGACTTGCCCCAGCAGAGCTGAGGCAAGTCCGTTCCATCGCCGAGAGCGAAGCTCTGCGGCGATGGGATGAGGCACTCGCCCATGTTAGCGCCGGCCACCGGACGATCGAAGCCATTCGTCCGGTGTTGGAGGTTTGGTTGGGTCGCCGGCGCGGCGGCCTCTCGTTCCGCATGGTGCAGATCTTGACCGGGCATGGATGCTTCGGTCACTATCTGCACCGTGTCGCACGTCGGGAGGAGACGCCGCAGTGTCATCATTGCGGCGCTCCGGACGACACGGCCGAGCACACCTTATTGGAGTGCCCGGCCTGGCGACACCAGCGCCGCGAGCTCATTGCGGCGCTGGGATGCGGAGCCCTCTCGCTGCGGAGCATGGTGGAGACCATGCTCCGCAGCGACAGGGCATGGGAGGCAGTCGCCTCCTTCTGCGAGAACGTTATCTCGCAGAAGGAGGCGGCTGAGAGGGAGCGGGAGGATGATCCTCTGGCCGCTCCCTCCCGCCAAAGGAGGACGGGTAGGAGAGGACGGCGGCGCCCCTGGCTGCGCCCGTCCCATGACCCTACCGTGGGGGTCCCTCGCTGACCGGCATGGCGCTGGCCGTGCCGGCCACCGACGGACCCGTGACGGCAGCCCCCCCTTGTAGTTCTGTCCTGCAAAGAGGGGGGCGGCGGAGGGAGCTACACGGGCACGCCCAAGTAGCCCTCCGCAGCGGACGGGGGGCGGTACGGTGGGCACTAGGCCGCGTACTCAGCCCCCACGCGCGGGCCTACCCGCGCACGTCTGCGGGGTCCCCGTGATACCCCGGGAGACCCCTGCCGTGGAGCCCCGGCTAAGGCCGGAGGCTGCTGGGTGCGGAGACGTGGAGAATCCCTAAACGGGGACCCGCGGCTTCGCACTAAGCAGCTTAGAGGGTATTCGCAGGACTTTTTTAGCGGATATTATACCGTAAAGCGCCCGTAAGAGTTGCGGGTCCTCGGTGGGCAGCCACTGGGGGGTTCGTAAGACTTGCGGGAGCCAGGTGTGAGGTCCGTTCGGCGGTGTGCCTCTTAAAGGCGCCGTCGTCTGTAAATAGATTTTTTACCTGCGTATTAAAAAAAAAAAAAAAAAAAAAAAAGGTTAGGTTAGGTTAGGTTAGGTTAGGTTAGGGTAGGTTAGGTTAGGTTAGGTTAGGTTAGGTTAGGTTAGGTTAGTTAGGTTAGGTTAGGTTAGGTTAGGTTAGGTTAGGTTAGGTTAGGTTAGGTTAGGTTAGGTTAGGTTAGGTTAGGTTAGGTTAGGTTAGGTTAGGTTAGGTTAGGTTAGGTTAGGTTAGGTTAGGTTAGGTTAGGTTAGGTTAGGTTAGGTTAGGTTAGGTTAGGTTCCCGTGGCAGTGTGGCTGGGGCTATCGGGCGCGTCCCCTCGGGTGGCGGATGAGGGGCACCGGCTTCGGCCGGCGTGGACCATACCCAGCTGTGGAGACCTGGCTGGCGTCCTGGGTATCCCGGGTAGCGGCAGTCGGGTCAAACTCGTAACCCTGCACATAGTGCGGGGCCGAGGGCCGCCGTCTGCAAAGGAACTGTTTCCTTTGGAGGCGGGGCTGCGAGGAAGACAACCTCTCTAAAAAATTACCCAGTGGTGGTCTCGGCTGGCGCCCTGGGTATCCTGGGTAGCGGCAGTCGAGTCAATCTTATCTCGTAACCCTGCACATAGTGCGGGGCCGAGGGCCGCCGTCTGCAAAGGAACTGTTTCCTTTGGAGGCGGGGGCTGCGAGGAAGACAACCTCTCTAAAAAATCACCCGTGGGGTCTCTCGGCCGGCGCCCTGGGCAGCCCGGGTAGCGGTGGTCGAGTTACCATAGGTTGAGGCGGAAACGCCATTGGTAAGGGCGGTTGTGGCGCGAACTCCGCGTCGCTTCCGGCCAACCCGTAACCCCACACGTGGTGTGGGGCCGGGGGCCGTCGTCCTTCGGGGCGGGGGCCGCAAGGAAGAAAACCTTTATAAAAAATTACCGATGAGGCCAGGTAGGGTTCCCTCGCCCGGAAGAGGGAAAAAACCTATGATAATGTCGTCCTTTGTTGTTAGTTTGTCATGCGCTCCCGTTGACGCCGGGCGCTCTGGGGTAGCTGGGCCCCAGGGTGAGAAGTTTGTAACTAGCGGCCAATGCGCTCCGGCTGGCCACCGGCGCTGCGGGATTACCGGGTCCCGCAGTGGTAAATTAGTTACCGAGGCGTTTGGTGAAGTACTTAGACTCCGAGGCGGAGCGGATGAGGGCGGAGAGGTAGCACCCCTCCCCGCCAAGGTGAACACGGCCCGTAGGGAAAGAGGAAGGCGGCGGCATCAGGTAGGCCGAGGGCTGATGAATTTTCGTCCATCGACGAAGAGGAGGTGGACGGCAGTCGCTTCTGGCAGGAGATGGGCCGAGGTACGCAGCAGGAGCTGACAAAACTGACGCGTTTGTTATTTGAAGGCCCTAGTCAGGGCTTGTTGGGAGATCGGATCGAGGGGAAGGCGACACGTTCTATTGCGATGCTTGAAGACACGCTGGAGACGGCCTTCAAGAAAGCCGAGGAGGAGAGTTTCCTCGCCGGGAGAGCCCGCCAATACCGCGAGGAAAAGGTGCTTTATCGCGAGAGAATGGAGGACGCGGCTGCTGAAGCGGTGGAGCTCCGTATTGAAAACGCCGCCCTAAAAGAAGGAGCTGGAGGTGCTGCGCGGGGAGATGCGGGCCCTCCACGATAGGGTGAGCGAGGGCGAGACCAGCGGATCGGGGGAAGGAGGCCGTCGAGGAGCTGAAACGCTCCCTTATGATTTCCATAGGGGAGATGGTAAGCACTCGATTGGCCTCGCTGGAAGGGAGATTGCCCCCGCCGGAGAGAATTAGACCGCCCTTAGCGGCGGACCGGCGCGGTGGGGAGGCGGAGACCGCAGCGGTTGGGGAGAAATGGAGCGTTGTGGCCAGCAAAAAGGCCAGGAAGAAGATTGCGAGCCCAGGGGTGGCCCCGATACCAGAGGTGTGTAGGGCGCAGGTGCCAGCGCCAGCGCAGAAGGTGCCAGCTCAGAAGGTGCCAGCACAGAAGGTGCAGCGGCAGGAGAGGACGAAGGTGAAGCTGAGGGTGCCAAACACCGCGGCCGTGACCCTAAAGCTCACGCCAGCAGCTGAGCAGCATGGGGTCACCTATGCCAAAGTGCTAGACATGGCGAAAGAGAAGCTTCGGCTCCAGGAGGTGGGGATTGAGGGAGGCCTCAAGATCCGCGAAAGCCGAATGGGGTCGAAGCTCCTGGTGGTCCCAGGGCCTGACAGCCACACGAAGGCGGACGCCCTCGCGAAGCGGATCGGCGAGGTGATGGCGGATCTCGTAGAGGTCGGCAGGCCGGAGAAGGTGGCCGACCTGAGGATCTCCGGACTAGACGAGTCCGTCACAACAAGGGAGCTGGCACAGGCGGTGGCGGAAAAGGGGGGCTGCCGGTCCTGTAAGGTGGAGATAGGGGAGATTCTCCCCGGACCGGGAGCCACGGGGTTCGCCAAGGTGCGATGCCCTGTTGACGCCGCAAAAAAGGTGGCGGAGGGAGACACTATTAAGGTTGGCTGGAGCCTGGCTCGAGTGACGGTCCTGGGCCCCCCGCCTACGCACTGCTTTAAGTGCATGGGCAGAGGCCACGTCGCCGACAGGTGCCCGTCACAGGAGGACCGCAGCGGCCTCTGCTTTCGGTGCGGGAAAGCGGGGCATAGGGCAGCGACATGCTCGGCCCCGACTCGATGCGCTGTGTGCGCGGCAAGTGGTCGGGCGGCTGACCACATCATGGGGAGTGGGGGTTGTGACCCGCCGGTCACAAGGGGCAAACCCCCTGAGAAAGGGCCCTCTGAGGAGCCAGCGCCCGTACGGGTGCCCTCAGAGGGGGGATGTCCGAGTAGCCTCCGCTGCTCGGACCACCCCGTGGATGGTGTCGCCCGCGATTCCCCCGTCTTCTCCCAGGAGAAGATCCAGGGAGCCGTAGGCGACCGGGAGGGGGGAGAGGGACGGGAAGAACTACGCTTCCCCTCCCGATCCTCCCTTCCAGGAACGGCGGCCCTCCTCATGTGGTTCTGTCCGCAAGGGGAGGGTGGCGGAGGGCGTTAGCTTTCCGCAGCGGACGGGGGGCGGTATGGTGGGCAGTAGGCCGCATACCTAGCCCCCACGCGCGGGCCTACCCGCGCACGTCTGCGGGGTCCCCGAAATACCGCGGGAGACCCCTGCCGTGGAGCCCCGGCGAGGCCGGGAAACTGCTGGGTGCGGGGACGCGGAGATAACCCCAATAGTGGGGATCCCGCGGCACCGCATCAGGCAGTAGTAAAGGTATTCGCAGGACTTTTTTAGCGGATATTATACCGTAAAGCTCCCGTAAGAGTTGCGGGGTCCCAGGTGGGCATCCACTATGGGGGTTCGTAAGACTTGCGGGAGCCAGGTGTGAGGTCCGTTCGGCGGTGTGCCCCTTAGAGGCGCCGTCGTCTGTAAAAAGATTTTTTACCTGCGTAATAAAAAAAAAAAAAAAAAAGGTTAGGTTAGGTTAGGTTAGGTTAGGTTAGGTTAGGTTAGGTTAGGTTAGGTTAGGTTAGGTTAGGTTAGGTTAGGTTAGGTTAGGTTAGGTTAGGTTAGGTAGGTTAGGTTAGGTTAGGTTAGGTTAGGTTAGGTTAGGTTAGGTTAGGTTAGGTTAGGTTAGGTTAGGTTAGGTTAGTTAGGTTAGGTTAGTTAGGTTAGGTTAGGTTAGGTTAGGTTAGGTTAGGTTAGGTTAGGTTAGGTTAGGTTAGGTTAGGTTAGGTTAGGTTAGGTTAGGTTAGGTTAGGTTAGGTTAGGTTAGGTTAGGTTAGGTTGGGCCGGGCCTGCCCGGGGGCGGGCTCGGAGCTGTGGCGCACGCAGGTGCGTCGGCCCCGAGACGCCCCCACATGGGCGTAGGAGGGTACCGGGGGGTTTTAGTGGAGTAGGATCAGTGTGGTCTTCCGCACTGGTCCTGCTTGAGTAGGGTCGGCACTGTTTCCCGTGCCGGCGAGTCCCACACACGCCGTGCGCCTAGTCAGCGTCACGGTATGGTGCGTAACTGCATTTCCCCTCGTCACAAAAAAAAAAAAAAAAAGGTTAGGTTAGGTTAGGTTAGGTTAGGTTTTTTTTTTTTTTTTTTTTTTTTTTTTTTTTACAGCTGCTCCCCACTTTGTTGCAGGTCTTTATTTACTTGTTTATATTTGGTGTGTCTTTTCATATTTTTCTTTTTTTGCTTTAAAAGCACGTTTATTTTTTCGCGCTTATATATATTTTTTACACATTTTTCTTTTTGTGTTTCTTTTTCTTTTTATCTTTTCAAATATTTCTTATTCTAATACATTTCTTTTTCTATTGACTATTATTTTACATTTATTGGTTCCTTTATTCTCTATTTTTTGCTTTATACATTTCCATATCTATTCTATCTATACTATTATGCTATACTCAGATTAATATCTGGTCTTTTGTCTTATTTTCTAGTATTCTTATTTATTTACACTGTCTATGCTTAATCTCTACTTCTTTTCCTTATTCTAGTTACATGAGTTACTTATTCTAATTACAGTTTTCATTTCTTTATCATATCACATATTTACATTTACATTTTATCTTCTTGTATTTTCATTCTATTACATTTTTTAGTTTACATTTACATTTACATTTCTTATTCCGTTTACATTTTGTTTCCATTTACACATTTTCCTTATAGTATACTTTCGTTCTTTTTAACATTTTACCGTTTTCAGTTTTTACCTAGTCCTAAGTTACTTAAGTTTGACTCCACTCGGAGTCTTTGGGGTTGAGTAAGTGCTCGCGGGTTCAGCTTCCGCAAGACAGGATTTGCAAATATCATATTTGCAACCCTGTTTGTTTTGGCTGTTCCCGCGCGCACTTTTCAGTTATCACTCCTCCCTTTGCGTTTCCTCCCAGTGGAGTCCCGTCTACTTTGTGGTCTTCAGTTTTGCCTTGCGTTCCCTTACTATCTAATTGTGTACCTATTTCGCTACTTGTTTTCCTACTCATTTTTTTATTTACTGTAATTATTTTCCTATTTTCGCCCTTAGCAGTGGTACGCGACTTTTGATCTGGCTATCCTATCCCATATAGCCCTCTGTGGGCATTCGATGCTGAACGTGTTGTGTGCTGTATCCTTACTTTTTACTTTCTTGCAATTTTGGCAGCATGGCACTTCTTCCTTATTTGCGCATGTGGCATACTTGTGGTCTCCCCCGCAGTGGCTGCAACTGTCCAGCGGCTCCTGGCAGACCCGCTTGATGTGGCCGAAGCCCAAGCAGCGGGAGCACTGGATTAGCGGGGACTGATCTTCTACTCTGGATGGTCCCCAGCGTAGTTGAAGGGTCCCCGCCTCTGTCAGCTGCAGCCATATTGCCGGGGCCACTCTCAGGACCACGTGTGCCACATGTGGATTCTTGTTACCCTTTCAAATACTGCCTCTATGTCCTTTTTTCTTCCTCTTTACTATTCCCTTTCTTTCCTTTTTCCTATCTTTCTTCTTATCGCCTCAATCACTTGCTCCGTCTTGTTTTCTCCTCTTACATACTTTACTACCACTAACGGTTTTTATTTTTGCTTTTTCTACTATAATTTTTTATTCCTTTCCAATTCCTCTTTCAGTCTTTCCATTTCATTCTCCCTAGCACACCCTATTATGACCTTCTGTCCCTTTGCCTTTCTTATCTTTTTTACCTCCATCCATTCTCCTTTTCATCCACACTCTTTTTCACCTCTTCAATCACTTCTTCACTTGTTTGCGTTAAGTCCGTTGATGCTACTATGATGGAATGTAAAGTTTCCATCATAGTAGCTGGCCCTTTTACTCTCTCTGCATACGTATCCTTTCTGATTTCGTCCATCTTTTCTTTCACTATCCCTTCTATATCCCTTTTTTCCCCTGTGATTTGTGTCCCTACTTCTTTTTGTCTACTTTCTATTATTTCCATAATGCTGTTTCCCCTTATTATTTCCTTTCTATTTCCTAAAATTGTTTCTTTAATTTTCCCCTGTTCCTCTAGTGTCATTCTACTTTCTTGCATTGTGGTGCTTAGCATACTTTCTATATCTCCTATATTATCATTTCCTTTTTTCCCTATTTCTTCTATTGTTTCCATTTTCCTATTTCCTGTTATTATTTCTTTCCTATTGTCTAAAATTGCATCCATCACTTTCTTTTGTTCTTCCATCAGGAGATATGCTGTGCTTTCATCGTTTTCCTTATCTAGCTCGAATTCTATTCTTGTCTCTATTCTATCCGTGTATAGCTTTGCCTCTATCGCTGCATCCCTTGCTTCCATCACTACGTCCATAAATTTCTGCAGTTCTCCATCCATGTGATCGTTGTCTCGGTTTGTTATTATTGCAGCTTTATTTATGCCCTCCATTATCTGTTTGCTAAGCTGTTGCTGTTCATCCATCCTTTCTAACGTGCTCTTCGTCTTTCTGGTTCCTTCTTCTATTCTTTCTCTATTTCCCAAAACTATGTCCTGTATATTTTTCAGCATTTCTTTCATCTCTCCTATTTCCTTCCCGTCCATTCTTTCGTCTTTCTTTTCCTCCCTTCTGTCCATTTCTTTCGTTCCATCGTCGTTCTTACTGTTTTCTAATTCTACTACTCTTTTAGCCAGCATCTCTATCCACTCTTTCATCTCTTTCGTTCCTTTTCTTAAAATCTGTTTTCCCTCGCTTGTCACTGATTTGGGTGCCAAATGCTCCAACATTTTGGCACCCAAATCCCTTGCCTTACTTACTAAATTGTGGGGGAATTCCTCCACTTTCTCCTTCCTCGCTGTTTTTTGTGTGCCTTCCGCCGTCGTAAGTCGCGTACCTGCTATCTCGTTTACCATTTTTAGTTCTTTTTTCTCAGAAGGAGATTCGTGCACATAATCGAATGTTTTTGAATTTCTCGCGGCGGGAATGTGTTTGCCGTTTCTTGCCATTTTAATTTTTTCGAACCAATATGGAGCAGTCTTTAAGACCTGTTTTATCCAAATTAAATTTTTTGATATAAATTAAATTGAAAAATAAAAAAAAATAAAAAAAAATAAAAATAAAAATAAAAAAAAATAAAAATAAAATAAAAATAAAAATAAAAATAAAAATAAAAATAAAATAAAAATTTAAAAGTAAAATTAAAAATTTGAATTAAATTTGGAATTGAAATTATGAGTCAATAGACGGATTGATAATTTAAATTAAAATAAAATTAAATGGACACACCAAAATAATATAATAAAATAAAATAAAATAAAATTACTAAATTACTAATTCCTAAAACTAAGCCTGCCCTTAAAAAAGGTGCAGGGTGTCTATATCACAGTCAAGCTAAAGATTTAAACGCACACAACAAATTACTATTACTAAGCCTGCCCTTAAAAAAGGTACAGGTTGTCAATATAAGTTTAAAGATTTTGATTAAAATCAAGTTTGAAAAAAAAGTAAAACAATAAAATACGATAGTAATTTGTGCAATAAGTGCAGATTTGTCAAATTTTTAGCCTAAGTCTGCCCTCAAAAGAGGAGCAGAGTGTCCTAATTCTAATAAAAACCTAACTAACTTAACCTATATTCAGGCTCAATAGAGTCCTGAATTTTGTCAAAATTCCTTAATACTAATCCTGATCTCAATAGAGATTCAGGAGACTTAATTATACCTTGAAAGGCCCGAGTTCCTATATGAAATTTTATATGTGAAAACTTAATATTAATTTTCCTAGTCTCTATGTACTCTATGTAGAGACGTTTGGCACTCTATCTGATTGCTGAGAATTTATAGGACCAAACCGTAAAAGTTTGGTCGAAATCGGCCCAGTAGTTTCCAAGTTGCCTTATTTCTTCAGATAGGGGTGGTTTAGGGGTTGGAGGGGTAGGCGTCGAGATTTGGGTCCCAAGTGAGAATTTGAGTCCCTATATAAAATGTTGTAAGTTTGGGACTGTTAGTTCCTTAGTAACGGGCTATTAAACAAATTCTCCCTTAGGGCGGCGGGGGAAAAATTTCAAATTTAGGGTTGGTTTTTATGTTTGTAAAATGTCCGGTAAAAATGCTGATTATTTTTGTCCGAGAAAGTGTATATGCCAAAAGTATAGTTTTTATAAAATTTTGAATTTTGTATGTCTAATTAATTTATGGGGTAGGGGGTAGGGGGTTGAGACTAGGGGGATCGACGTCTCCCTGGGGGTTTCCACCTGCGACTCTTCGAGTCGCTTAAGGCCGAATTTGGGGTCCAAAACGTCCTACGATGCGTACTTTAGAGTTAGCTGTATATGTTTGCTTCTTCCGGGAATCGAACCCGGGAACTTCAATTTTTGGTGGTGTTTTTTATGTTGGGGTCGGGTAGTGTTGCTTGAGGAGATACTTTTCTCCCAAGAGACCTAATGTGGGAAATTTCTCCAAGTACCCTTTTTAGACAATTAAACAAGCCCCTGTATATTCCGCCTAAATGTGGGCGTGGCTTATGACGTAGTCCGCCCTGACTAGAAATTCCCCGTTTTCAAAAGTCGTCCCGGACGGGTTTCGACTTCGGAATCCTGTAAAGGGGGATGTCCTCTATCGAAAAGCTCCGGGATTAATTTTCGAAAAACGGGTACTTTTGGAGATTTTTTGGGTTTTAGCCCGAAAAATCCCTCGGTGATTAATGTTCTATTGTTCTGAAATTAGGGGTTGAAAAATTTATTTTTTGCAAAATTCTTAAAAAGTAATAAATGGGCCACCAGGGGGCACAATTTTTATAATTTTAGGGGTTCGGAATACAAAGATATTAACTAATAAAAAACGTAAACAAACATATACTTATGATTAATGGATTGCCAACTTAATTGTGCGGTTTTGTTAAAATTTTTTGGAACCTTTGGGGGTCGGCGCTCGGGCGCGTTTTAAGTTTTCCAAAAAATTTTTAAAACACTTACTCGGGCCTTTCCTAACCTAATTGTACATATATAAAAGTCATTAATTATCACAGATTTAGTATTTTTAAAATTCGATAATCCGTGCTGGGTCCCCGAAATTTGACCGCATAAAAATTTGTAACCCTTATATTTTTCCGGGTTTAACCCTTATTGTTAAAGTGTTTTGACCGTCTTGATGGGTTTTACCCCTCGTATAAAATTTGTTCTTGTATAATAGTTTTAACACACTTTTAATTCAATATTTAAAATGAAATTTTTGCAAAAACTAACATCGGGTGAAATTTTTATTTTAAAAGCTTATAACTCCGGACGGGGTGGTCCGAAATTTAAAATTCCTCCGTCAAAAATGGTTACTCTTATAACTATCTAATGCGTAAAAACAATTTGAAAAAGTCAAAGATAAAAAAGTGAATTTTCAAGTTACGTAATTTTTACAATGTTTTTTTTGCGGTCAAAAGAATTTCTGGGTGCTACTTTGGGAGGGTGGCGCTCGGAAACGCCTGGCTCCTCCCTTAAGATTTTTATACTACTAGATAGAGGGTAGTCCGGCCTTTCCTGTGATATATAATTTTTATTTTTTAATTTATATTTTCATATAAATTAAATCGGTTTAAAATTTTGAAGCAATTTTTATCGTTACAAATTAAGTTTGTTTTAATCTAATTTCTCTAAATACTAAGTTTTTTCCAAAATTCTTTTTTCACCGGATAGCCCGGGTCGAGTTCCTCTGATAACCCAAAAACCAGGTTTCAAAATAAATAAAAACAAGTTGTTATTCAACTTTTATTGTTTTTGATGTCGTCCCGCTGGTCCTGAAAGTTGAATAACTACGGTGATCTTTAAGATAAAATTCCGAAAAAAGTTTTAAAATGATCAATAAATAGCAAATTTAATTTTGATTTTTAATTAATAGGTTACCACTCTGGTTTTTGTTTTATACACTTATTTCTAAACTTAAAATGTAAAATTTTTAGGACCTTATATCTCCCTTCCTATTGGGGGTAGGCTGATGCTGAAAGCGCTCACTTGTCGGCTGCGACGTCCTCTCCTCGTCTGTGGTGGTTGGAGTGGCGCGACTGCGCTGGTTCCAGTACCTCGTGGTCGGGTCAGGGACTTTCCTAAGAAAGTCCCTGGATCTTGGCCGGAAAATTCCGGGACTTTGCAGGCGCCTTCCTCTCGTCAATTGTGGACCTCCCACAGTCCAAAAATGATGGGTCGTCGCGATGGTTTCAGAGATATCCTGCTCCAAAGTCTGAGATAACCTTACTTTTACGGTTTTTTGCACTTTTTGGTGGTTTTTTCACTTTTCACACCTAAGTGTGACACACCGTTCGATTCGTCTCGTCGAGACGAATCTACTAATACCAAACACTTGGTTATTCGCACTGGTTATACTATCACTTTGAATTTTTCAAGGCGGAGCTCAATAAAATCGAACCGCTCGGGTCTAGCGCTACGGGGCAACTGGGTTAGGTTAGGTTAGGTTAGGTTAGGTTAGGTTAGGTTAGGTTAGGTTAGGTTAGGTTAGGTTAGGTTAGGTTAGGTTAGGTTAGGTTAGGTTAGGTTAGGTTAGGTTAGGTTAGGTTAGGTTAGGTTAGGTTAGGTTAGGTTAGGTTAGGTTAGGTTAGGTTAGGTTAGGTTAGGTTAGGTTAGGTTAGGTTAGGTTAGGTTAGGTTAGGTTTTAGGTTAGGTTAGGTTAGGTTAGGTTAGGTTAGGTTAGGTTAGGTTAGGTTAGGTTAGGTTAGGTTAGGTTAGGTTAGGTTAGGTTAGGTTAGGTTAGGTTAGGTTAGGTTAGGTTAGGTTAGGTTAGGTTAGGTTAGGTTAGGTTAGGTTAGGTTAGGTTAGGTTAGGTTAGGTTAGGTTAGGTTAGGTTAGGTTAGGTTAGGTTAGGTTAGGTTAGGTTAGGTTAGGTTAGGTTAGGTTAGGTTAGGTTAGGTTAGTTAGTTAGGTTAGTTTTAGGGTTAGTAGGTGGTGGCAACCTCCTCGTGTGCCCGGTCCATTTTCTGTCCCTGGTCAGTTATGATAGGGGAACGGAAATGGGTTCGGGACGGTGCATCCCGGGCATCTGCGTAATGTCTCCCATTGAGGGTGCTGTTACGGAGGTGTCGAATAGTCGACAATCTCGTAACCTCGTACGTAGTGCGGGGCCGAGGGCCGCCGTCTGCAAAGGAACTGTTCCTTTGGAGGCGGGGGCTGCGAGGAAGACAACCTCTCTAAAAAATTACCCGTGGTGGTCTCGACTGGCGCCCTGGGTATCCCGGGTAGCGGCAGTCGAGTCAAGCTCGTAACCCTGCACATGGTGCGGGGCCGAGGGCCGCCGCCTGCAAAGGAACTATTTCCTTTGGAGGCGGGGGCTGCGAGGAAGACAACCTCTCTAAAAAATTACCCGTGGTGGTCTCGACTGGCGCCCTGGGTATCCCGGGTAGCGGCAGTCGAGTCAAGCTCGTAACCCTACACATGGTGCGGGGCCGAGGGCCGCCGTCTGCAAAGGAACTATTTCCTTTGGAGGCGGGGGCTGCGAGGAAGACAACCTCTCTAAAAAATCACCCTGGGTGGGGGGCATAGAGTGGCCCCGGTGTCGGAGGGCAGTGCGCTGCCTGGAGGAGCTCGTAACCCCGTACGCAGTGCGGGGCCGAGGGCCGCCGCCCTCTTCGGAGGGCGGGGACCGCGAGGAAGAAAACCTCTGTAAAAAATTACCTTGGTGAGTCTCGGCCGGCGTCCCGGGGATCCTGGGTAGCGGTGGTCGAGACTACTGGAGGGGCGGTAACGCCTGTTCTGGTAAGGGCGGTTGTGGCGCGAACTCCGCGCCACCTCCGGCCGACCCGTAACCCCGCACGCGGTGCGGGAACGGGGACTGCCACCTTTCGGGGTGGGAGTCAAAAGGAGAAAACCTTTTCAAAAATCATTTTGATGAGGCCAGGTAGGGTTCCCTCGCCCGGAAGGGGGAAAAATTAATGAAAATGTCGTTTAATGTGAAATGTATGTCATGCTCTCCCGCTGACACCGGGCGCTGAGGTAGCTGGGCCTCAGAGTGGGAAATTGGTTACTAGCGGCCTATGCGCTCCGGCTGGCCACCGGCGCTGCGGGATTACCGGGTCCCGCAGTGGTAAATTTGTTACCGAGGCGTGCAAGGGAGAAGTTGATGAAGGCGTCCTTCGCCTTAGAGGCGGAGGTGATGAAGAAGGTGGTCTGGGCCTCAGACCGTTGCCACCTAAAATGAGTAAGCGACGGAAGGGGAAGGCTGAGAGCCAAACCCCCTCGGTTCCCTCTGCGGGGTCGCTATCGGGGGAATCTGCCCGAACGGGGTCTCTCGCCCAGGGCGCCACGTTAAGGCAGATCAAGGGGAAAATCGATAGGCGCCTGCTATTCATATCGAGAGTAGCTGCGGATGGGGACATTGAGCAGAAGGAGCTCGAGGAACTCGAGGAGAAAATGGACGAGGTACGGGACATGGTGGAGAGGGTCATGGTAGTGGCTGATGAGGCGGAGCGTCTAAAAGATGTAGAAGACGAGAACGCCCGACTCCGGGAGGAGAATGCGAACCTAAGGGCAGACATAAAGGACATGAGAAAGGACATTGATTCCCTAAGGAGGACGGTGGAGAAAGGCGGGCAACAATCGGCCACCCAACTGCTGACATCAGAGGCCGTCGAGGAGCTGAAGCGCTCCCTTATGCTAAGCATAGGGGAGATGGTCAGCACTCGGCTGGCTTCTCTGGAGGAAAGGCTGCCACCGCCGAAGGTCCTCAGGCCGCCGCTGGCGGCGGATCGCAAGGTGGGGAACGCGTCGGAGACGAAAGCGACGGAGCCATGGAGTGTGGTGGTCGCAAAGGGGAAGAAGGGCAAGGGCACGAGTGTGATGCCTGCAGCCAACCCTGAGCGGAAGGAGGGGACCGTCGCGCAGAGTAAGCGCGTCCCGGCCAAGAAGAAAGGTGGGCCACAGATCAAGGTGCCGAGCACTGCCGCAGTGGAACTGAGGGTGAAGCCCAGGGCGGTGGAGCTGGGCTTCAACTTCACGAACATCGTGGAGATGGCACGGACGGCTATTGAGTTGCCGTCCGTGGGCATCGACGACGGATTGACAATAAAGACGAGCCAGACGGGATCAAGGCTCCTACTCATATCGGGGCCTGATAATAGGAAGAAGGCGGATGCTCTCGCCAAGCGAATGGAGGAGGCGGTTGGCGAGTACGCGGAGATCGGCAGACCAGAAAAGTGCGCCGACTTAAAGATAACCGGGCTCGATGAGTCGGTGACGCTGGACGAACTAAAGAAGACGATAGCCAGGGAGGGAGGTTGCTCGGCGCACGAAATCTCTACGGGGGGAGCTCACCCAGGACCGGGAGGAATGAGGGGGGTGCTCATCCGGTGCCCCACATGGGCCGCGCAGAAGGTAGCAGAGGGGGGAAGAATAAAGGTGGGATGGAGTCTCGCCAGGGTGACGGTCCTGAGCCGGCGCGCGCACTGCTTCAAGTGCATGGAGAGGGGGCACGCGGCAGCGCGTTGCCCGGCCAAAGAGGACCGAAGCACCCTGTGCTTCCGGTGCGGGGCAGCGGGGCACAAGGCGGCGACGTGCACTGCCCCCACTAGATGTGTGGTGTGTGCGGCGAATGGTCGGCCGGCAGACCATACAATGGGGAGTGGGAGGTGTGACCCGCCGGTAACAAAGGGGAAGCCCCCCGAAAGAATTACCTCTGAGGCGTCGGCGCCCGTACGGGTGCCCTCAGAGGGGGGGATGTCCGAGTAGCCTCGGCCGCTCGGACCCCCCGTGGATGGTGTCGCCCGCGCTTCCCCCGTCTTCTCCTAGGAGAAGATCCGGGGAGACTTAGGCGACCGGGAGGGGGGAGAGGGACGGGAAGAACTACGCTTCCCCTCCCGGTCCTCCCTTCCAGGAACGGCGGCCCTCCTCGTGTAGTTCTGTCTACAAGGGGAGGGTGGCGGAGGGCTTGAGCTTTCCGCAGCGGACGGGGGGCGGTATGGTGGGCAGTAGGCCGCGTACCCAGCCCCCACGCGC
>OU963900.1:30914998-30917498 GCA_902850365.2 Chilo suppressalis
AGTCGAGTCAATCTTATCTCGTAACCCTGCACATAGTGCGGGGCCGAGGGCCGCCGTCTGCAAAGGAACTGTTTCCTTTGGAGGCGGGGGCTGCGAGGAAGACAACCTCTCTAAAAAATCACCCGTGGGGTCTCTCGGCCGGCGCCCTGGGCAGCCCGGGTAGCGGTGGTCGAGTTACCATAGGTTGAGGCGGAAACGCCATTGGTAAGGGCGGTTGTGGCGCGAACTCCGCGTCGCTTCCGGCCAACCCGTAACCCCACACGTGGTGTGGGGCCGGGGGCCGTCGTCCTTCGGGGCGGGGGCCGCAAGGAAGAAAACCTTTATAAAAAATTACCGATGAGGCCAGGTAGGGTTCCCTCGCCCGGAAGAGGGAAAAAAACCTATGATAATGTCGTCCTTTGTTGTTAGTTTGTCATGCGCTCCCGTTGACGCCGGGCGCTCTGGGGTAGCTGGGCCCCAGGGTGAGAAATTTGTAACTAGCGGCCAATGCGCTCCGGCTGGCCACCGGCGCTGCGGGATTACCGGGTCCCGCAGTGGTAAATTAGTTACCGAGGCGTTTGGTGAAGTTCTTAGACTCCGAGGCGGAGCGGATGAGGGAGGAGAGTAGCACCCCCCCCGCCAAGGTGAACACGGCCCGTAGGGGTAAAAGGAAGGCGGCGGCATCAGGTAGGCCGAGGGCTGATGAATTTTCGTCCATAGACGAAGAGGAGGTGGACGGCAGTCGCTTCTGGCAGGAGATGGGCCGAGGTACGCAGCAGGAGTTAACAAACTGACGCGTTTGCTATTTGAAGGCCCCAGTCAGGGCTTGTTGGGAGATCGGATCGAGGGGAAGGCGACACGTTCCATTGCGATGCTTGAAGACACGCTGGAGACGGCCTTCAAGAAAGCCGAGGAGGAGAGTTTCCTCGCCGGGAGAGCCCGCCAATACCGCGAGGAAAAGGTGCTTTATCGCGAGAGAATGGAGGACGCGGCTGCCGAAGCGGTGGAGCTCCGTATTGAAAACGCCGCCCTAAAGAAGGAGCTGGAGGTGCTGCGCGGGGAGATGCGGGCCCTCCACGATAGGGTGAGCGAGGGCGAGACCAGCGGATCGGGGTGGAAGGAGGCCGTCGAGGAGCTGAAACGCTCCCTTATGATTTCCATAGGGGAGATGGTAAGCACTCGATTGGCCTCGCTGGAAGGGAGATTGCCCCCGCCGGAGAGAATTAGACCGCCCTTAGCGGCGGACCGGCGCGGTGGGGAGGCGGAGACCGCAGCGGTTGGGGAGAAATGGAGCGTTGTGGCCAGCAAAAAGGCCAGGAAGAAGATTGCGAGCCCAGGGGTGGCCCCGATACCAGAGGTGTGTAGGGCGCAGGTGCCAGCGCCAGCGCAGAAGGTGCCAGCTCAGAAGGCGCCAGCACAGAAGGTGCAGCGGCAGGAGAGGAGGAAGGTGAAGCTGAGGGTGCCAAACACCGCGGCCGTGACCCTAAAGCTCACGCCAGCAGCTGAGCAGCATGGGGTCACCTATGCCAAAGTGCTAGACATGGCGAAAGAGAAGCTTCGGCTCCAGGAGGTGGGGATTGAGGGAGGCCTCAAGATCCGCGAAAGCCGAATGGGGTCGAAGCTCCTGGTGGTCCCAGGGCCTGACAGCCACACGAAGGCGGACGCCCTCGCGAAGCGGATCGGCGAGGTGATGGCGGATCTCGTAGAGGTCGGCAGGCCGGAGAAGGTGGCCGACCTGAGGATCTCCGGACTAGACGAGTCCGTCACAACAAGGGAGCTGGCACAGGCGGTGGCGGAAAAGGGGGGCTGCCGGTCCTGTAAGGTGGAGATAGGGGAGATTCTCCCCGGACCGGGAGCCACGGGGTTCGCCAAGGTGCGATGCCCTGTTGACGCCGCAAAAAAGGTGGCGGAGGGAGACACGATTAAGGTGGCTGGAGCCTGGCTCGAGTGACGGTCCTGGGCCCCCCGCCTACGCACTGCTTTAAGTGCATGGGCAGGGGCCACGTCGCCGACAGGTGCCCGTCACAGGAGGACCGCAGCGGCCTCTGCTTTCGGTGCGGGAAAGCGGGGCATAGGGCAGCGACATGCTCGGCCCCGACTCGATGCGCTGTGTGCGCGGCAAGTGGTCGGGCGGCTGACCACATCATGGGAGTGGGGGTTGTGACCCGCCGGTCACAAGGGGCAAACCCCCTGAGAAAGGGCCCTCTGAGGAGCCAGCGCCCGTACGGGTGCCCTCAGAGGGGGGGATGTCCGAGTAGCCTCCGCTGCTCGGACCACCCCGTGGATGGTGTCGCCCGCGATTCCCCCGTCTTCTCCCAGGAGAAGATCCAGGGAGGCGTAGGCGACCGGGAGGGGGGAGAGGGACGGGAAGAACTACGCTTCCCCTTCCGATCCTTTCCAGGAACGGCGGCCCTCCTCATGTGGTTCTGTCCGCAAGGGGAGGGTGGCGGAGGGCTTTAGCTTTCCGCAGCGGACGGGGGGCGGTATGGTGGGCAGTAGGCCGCATACCTAGCCCCCACGC
>OU963900.1:30929998-30931361 GCA_902850365.2 Chilo suppressalis
TTACCGGGTCCCGCAGTGGTAAATTAGTTACGAGGCGTTTGGTGAAATTCTTAGACTCCGAGGCGGAGCGGTATGAGGGAGGAGAGGTAGCACCCCCCCCGCCAAGGTGAACACGGCCCGTAGGGGTAAAAGGAAGGCGGCGGCATCAGGTAGGCCGAGGGCTGATGAATTTTCGTCCATAGACGAAGAGGAGGTGGACGGCAGTCGCTTCTGGCAGGAGATGGGCCGAGGTACGCAGCAGGAAACTGACAAAACTGACGCGTTTGTTATTTGAAGGCCCTAGTCAGGGCTTGTTGGGAGATCGGATCGAGGGGAAGGCGACACGTTCTATTGCGATGCTTGAAGACACGCTGGAGACGGCCTTCAAGAAAGCCGAGGAGGAGAGTTTCCTCGCCGGGAGAGCCGCCAATACCGCGAGGAAAAGCTGCTTTATCGCGAGAGAATGGAGGACGCGGCTGCTGAAGTGGTGGAGCTCCGTATTGAAAACGCCGCCTAAAGAAGGAGCTGGAGGTGCTGCGCGGGGAGATGCGGGCCCTCCACGATAGGGTGAGCGAGGGGAGACCAGCAGATCGGGGTGGAAGGAGGCCGTCGAGGAGCTGAAACGCTCCCTTATGATTTCCATAGGGGAGATGGTAAGCACTCGATTGGCCTCGCTGGAAGGGAGATTGCCCCCACCGGAGAGAATTAGACCGCCCTTAGCGGCGGACCGGCGCGGTGGGGAGGCGGAGACCGCAGCGGTTGGAGGAGAAATGGAGCGTTGTGGCCAGCAAAAGGCCAGGAAGAAGATTGCGAGCCCAGGGGGTGGCCCCGATACCAGAGGTGTGTAGGGCGCAGGTGCCAGCGCCAGCGCAGAAGGTGCCAGCTCAGAAGGTGCCAGCACAGAAGGTGCAGCGGCAGGGAGGAGGAATGGTGAAGCTGAGGGTGCCAAACACGCGGCCGTGACCTAAAGCTCACGCCAGCAGCTGAGCAGCATGGGGTCACTATGCCAAAGTGCTAGACATGGCGAAAGAGAGCTTCGGCTCCAGGAGTGGGGATTGAGGGAGGCCTCAAGATCCGCGAAAGCCGAATGGGGTCGAAAGCTCCTGGTGGTCCCAGGGCCTGACAGCCACACGAAGGCGGACGCCCTCGCGAAGCGGATCGGCGAGGTGATGGGGATCTCGTAGAGGTCGGCAGGCCGGAGAAGGTGGCCGACCTGAGGATCTCCGGACTAGACGAGTCCGTCACAACAAGGGAGCTGGCACAGGCGGTGGCGGAAAAAGGGGGGCTGCCGGTCCTGTAGGTGGAGATAGGGGAGATTCTCCCGGACCGGGAGCCACGGGGTTCGCCAAGGTGCGATGCCAGTTGACGCCGCAAAAAAGGTGGC